>LUCH01018783.1:0-11695 GCA_013368495.1 Paragonimus heterotremus | reverse complement strand
GTTGACACATTGTGTAACTGGTGTAGGTTTTACAAAATACCGGTGAATGCAGTGAAGTATAAAGTCTTGAGGCATCCTCATTACTGTGCGACCTCGTATCACCTTGATAATGCTAGATTTTGTGTATCGGAACAGTAGAAATCCTTATGGTCGATTGTCACTAAGGATATAAGTGTCTGCGATGACTGAAAGATGGTGGCACACAAGGCTACTAATGCTTCAAAATCTATCAACCGTATCCTAGGATGTCAAACCCCAGCAAACTTCATTTCCATTTTTTCCACCCTAGTTCGCTCTTTACTAGGGTTAAATACTCAAGCCTATTCCCCTTACCACAGTGAGGATGTTTCACTTGTTGAACAAGTTTAACGTAGGGCTACAAAGCACATGAGGAGCCTTCGGTATCTGAGCTGTCAGAGCAGACTTCAAAGTTTGAGTCTGTTTAATCTGGAGTTTCAGAGGATGAGACGAGACACCATACTAGCCCAAATCGTGTTCCCTGAATGAAATCACCCGTACTCATCCAGTCTACACAGAACTGAGCATCCAAGTTCAAGAGGGAAAAGTTTCGGTCTCAAACGTCAACGCTACTGTTCGCTCTGCCGGCGTCATTCGTTTGCATTCTGAATAGTCATCTCATGGAACAACCTAGCAGAAGGGGTTGTGTCAGCCCCGAACCTTGACGTAGTTGAGAGGATATCAGACAAATACCTTAGGGTAATCTCATATATCTTCAATCCGCCTGTTTTTCCAAACAATTTTTAATAGGAAGGGCAACCGGTATAAAAAGAACTGCATAAATCAGTATGGATAACATGCTGTGGTGTGTCCGTTCTTTATATTGTGTCTGACGAGTGTCTGTCCATATGTCTTATTGTATGTCCTGTGAGCAAATACATGTGGTGTGCGCCCTTTCGAGTGCCTGATATAGACAACTGAATGCTTACACCATATCCTTTCCCTTTCACATCTGTTCACTCATCAACACTGTACTGATGCTCCTGGTCGACGATTTCGCGACGGTCTTCCTCAACTCAATAATGTCCCTCGTCAAAGTCAGAAGCGGGTAAGTGACAGGTCGGAGACCCTTCTGCACCTGCCAAAACCCGTGAACCCGTGATCCCGTCAGTTTTTCTGTTTCGATGTTACCAGTTTTCTGTTGACCTTGAAGGTTTTTATTCAAAACAAGGTGAATCACAGTCCTTGGGGTCACATAGAGTGCTGAGAATAAAGTAAAATACTAATCTAACAACTTATTGAGTGAGTAAGAATCTAATAACACTTTAAAGCGATCCCTGAGTAAATAATTGCTGCAGGAGTCTTGTGCTAAAGAGAATGTGCGTAAAGATTAAGTTGCCGCGGAATCTTCGAAATATAAATGGATAAAGATCAAGAATTTCAAGACCATACTCGTGGGAGAAACGTCGCAAACCAGTGACCATCTTGGTGGATATTTAGTGAACGCGTTGAACTGCGAGTGTATCCTTCTTCAAATCTATGGCCAAAACGTGCACAGCATAATCAAGCAGTGCTCATATATAGACCAGCAAGGCGTTTGATAGGCAAGCTTGTTTATGCAGGATGAAGGCTCATTTCATCATACCAAGGGTCCCAAATCCCTGCTTGACAGCCATATGGTGGTGATAAGAGAAAGATAAACGAGACGAGAGCCAAATCCCTGGCTCGTTTTAAGGTCAGCTTCCACACACTCACTTTTGTTGTAAAGAGAGATTGCAATCTTCCGACCAGCACTTAATACGGTCAACGTCGATCTGCAATATATTGTTTGCGAAAAGCGAATGCCTCATCAGCTTCGTGAACGGCAGCTTTGAAAGAAAGTTAGTCTGGGCTCGCTGAATCGAAAACGAGTTTGAGTGTATTTAGAAATATATTCAGTGCGTCACAGTCTGTTTTCTGGATATTTCGGAATGAAGTTTTTGTTACGGCATGTTTGAGCCAGTAACAGATGAAATCAAAAGCTAGTAGCATGTGGCCACTGAGCTCCGGCGGAGGCTTGATGACCACTCCATCTATTAGATGAGTTTCATTCACGATATACAGGTCAAGAGAGTATGGTGTTTGTTTTGCAGGGTGCCTTGTAGGTGATTTGACGTGGTGGGTCTGGGCTTTCAAATTGCAAATGAATACGAGAATCCACAGTCAGTCTTCATGAGAAGCAGCAATATAGTTGAGTTTGGGAGCATTGAAATCACCCATCATGAGAAAATGGGAGAAAGGCTGTGTAAACGAGAGACGCTCTAGACCGGTAAGACTGGTTTCGTCATCGACTGTGCTGCACGGCGGTGAGTTGTACGTGACAACGACAGGGAGCTTTTCGCGACTTCGAAACTGGAGTTTGAATCAGAGTGCATCGCGTTTATCTAGGGAGGTAAATTTCCCTATGACAGTGGGCACCGAGACCTTCAGGCTTGAAAAGACAGCCAAGCCTCCCATGCGTCCATGGGGGTAGTTCACTTGATACAGTGAGTAACCGAGAACATGCAATCCATTATCACTGATTTCCTTAGAAACCAGGCCACCATGAGAGCTAGAATACAAGGGCTAGTGTTGTGGACCAACTGTCTCGTTTCTGGTAGTTTGTATAAGAGGTTCGGACAATCAGTACACACGCATTTGGGGGCTATTTCCTTGATATATCAAGCTGGGAGCACTCCTGCTGATCCTTCAATGAGCGATCCAGTGCGACTCCCCTTAGATTAACATGAGTTTTCTCTGGCTGAACTGTTTTGTCCAGTATGTCCCCTGTGGAAATTTTAGTGGGTAACTTCACACACATTCCGGGTGAATTCTTGGTAGCTTGAGATCGAATTTTGTTGGCAGATACCACATTTGTTAGCTCCGGAGGGAACGAGGTGTTCAACACAACTCTGGTTAGTTCAATCGGGAAGATGTGGTCAAAAATCGTCCCCATAAAATAAGCCTCTTCTCCCGGAGTGCTCTGTCCCCCATCAGTTTGAGCTGTGGGTAAAGCCACTGTCTTGCGAGTAACTGGTACATCGCGGAGCGAAATAAGCTCGTTCAGTGAACTTAAATATGACTTCGTGCCAGAGAAAACCATTTGTGTTTCAACCAGAGCTCTCTCAACCGTGGTCATGTGTAGTTCATTGCCATTCTCAGACACCTTGCGACTGCGCTTCGGCATGTCTTGTTCCCATCGACGGGAGCTGGCGAGCTGTGGGACGAGTAGAGCTCCGGGCGGTATGCAGCTTTTTTCAAAAAGACAGCTTTCGCAGTTGTAGGGCTTTTGTGAATACGTGGGCAGGGTGTATTGATACTCCTTGAACGCGGTACATTTAATGTAGTACTAGTGCAAGCACCTATGGCACTACATACCACTCTGATCAATCATGCGACAGCCGAATCGGCCACAAACATTCGATACCTCCATTTCGCCCATGCTGCTGCTGGATCTCTTGCGTGTCATTGTGTTATTGTCTGTAAACGAGAGCAACAAACGTTAACGTTATAAAACCGATAAGTAGTGAGGACAAAACGCAAAGCGATAGAATTTTGACAACAACCACATATCCACTTAAATAATCAAAAAAATGGACATATCAAGTGATGAAAACTTTATGATGTTTGACGGTGGGGTCCGCAAATAACGTCAGTAATATAAACCTGCCCGTCTATGCTTCAGTACTTATGAGGTGAACGAAAATAGGTTCGCAGTGTCGAATGAAAAAAGGCCAGCTTCGATGTAAGTAACGTTGATCGTCACGACGTGCTGGCCGACTAGTTTTCTGCGATTTCTCTCACAGATGGAACAGGGAATGCGGCAAAAGCCAGCACAGGCAATAAAATACTAGTGTACCATCAAATATCGGGGTTCACACCACATGTGAACACTCCGCGTCCACAGAGAAATAACGATCGGTCGCCACAAATTTGGTGTGACTGTGGCTTCTTCCTATGTATCATGAAGAACGTCAGTCAGAAGTATCTGTGTAAGCAGCTTGTGAAGGGTTTCTGACAGACTAACTGGTGTGTCTTTGGTAATCTAACGGTAATCTTGTCTGAACACACCGCACTGTATGTATTGACAATAAATGATAAGTTTTCAGTATACAGTGCGGAGAATTTCGGAGTAATGGAAGGTTACCTGAAGTTTTACGGAACCAAAGAGAGATGCCACTTCGCCTATGCTAGAATCTATACCTAGACATAGTAGTCCTCGAATAAACCGACAAAAGTTGATGGGTCAGATGAAGTCTCTTCGACGGCAGTCACAGATAAATATATTTATATATATAGGTTCATTCTCACTCAGTCGACACATATCTCGATAAGCAGATTTGTTTGCGCGGAGTCTTAGCAGGATGTTTCATCGCACTTTTTTTTTGTTGTATCCAGCACTTTCCTGGTTATACTCATTCCGAACAGTGTAGAGAGTGCTTATATACTTCTAATTTCTTGTGAGTTCAGACCTCACGAAACTCTGAATGCTTCTGAAGAGTTCCGATGTAGTACCTAAAAATAAACCAGCCTTGGTCGAGAGTTCAATTAGTAAACCCAAACATTTAAGGATATATGATCATATCAAGCCAGATAGTACATCGAGCTTTCACCGAATCCACGTAGAAAGTGAAGCAAGTAGGTTTACACCCACACATTCTGATGGACAAAGGCACATTGGTGCATCGGTCTTAAGTGTGTATCAAGGAAACTCGAAAATTGGTCACGGTGTGGACAAATGTGAAGGAATCCCCCTGTAAGCACTGTCTTTGCTCTGCCCAGCTGGGCTTCATCAGCATAGACAGAAATCAACAGAGAAGAAAACTATCTTCCATCAACGAGCACGAAAACGCAAGACATGTCCGCCCATTTTGAGAAGAAGCAATAACGCAATTAATATAGGGAACCCGGTGGGGATCAAAAGTTATCTATGAGAATAAGGCATCGTCGGGTTGTCTGATGGTAGACTCTGATAATGAGCAGCCGTTTAGTTATTATTTTGTAAAACCTACACCAGTTACACAATGTGTCAACATCTGATTGTAGATTGGATTCATCGGAGTTGCTATGAGTGACACTCCAATGCTTCGTGTCGTCTGCTAACAACTGCACACTGTTAGACAAAAGCGACAGAATTTCATTGAAATATAGGGTGAACAGCAACGGTCCCAAAATTGACCAGTGCGGTATCCCACACTGGGATTTTCGTATAAATGCTATTAAATCGAAGTGAGATGTCTAGCAGAATGATGCCCACTCGATCACCAGAATCAACTGCTTCCGTCCACTGCTCATGAGCAGTAGTTAAGTTGGTAACGCATGAATGGTCCTGTTTGAAACCGTGCTGTTGAAGGGTTATAATTCCGTGTATGTGGGGATATTGTGAGGCGGCGACATCAAAAATGCTTTCCATCACCTTCGAACATGTACTGAGAAGGTAAATGGGTCTGCAGTTGGAAACCAAGTTACACGCACCGCCTTTGTAGGACGGCATTATTTCACATTGTTTTCCAGTCAGCAGGTAGTTCACCTTCCACGAAGGACAGTTCGGGGCAAGTCCCTTACGATTGCGGCTAGGCTACGTGCGCAATTGTCAGCAATCTTGGTGATATGTTATCAAAACCCCGAGACTTATCAGGGTTCCATTTTTCAAGCTTCGCAAAAACAGTGAAAGGATTAGAGGACCAAGAGAATACTGGATGTAGGAGTTCCTCAGTTGACCGACAGTGTGTTTTTGTTGGTACTTTTCAAGAACACCTCTTCAAGTGTATCCGCAATGATTTTCGCTGCCTCCCGGTTGTTATTAGTCAGGCCAGAATCTGTGAGTAGACTGAGACTACCTGATTTTACTGAAGCAGTTTGAGACGATTGTTCATAGAAGCACTTGAGGTCTTGTCTTTGTTGATATACCGCAAACGATTACAGCTCAAGTTTGTCACTGGAAAACAGTCTGTTCACCCTTGCTTACTACGAACTTATATTGTCTTTATGCCTCTAACGCTTGGGTTAATTTGAATTGCATCGAAGCATGACGCTTTTCATAAATAAGTTTGATCATATATCTACAGAGAGCATGGGACCTCTTATTATCCATTGTAATTCTTAATGGAACATATAAGTTAGTCGCCTTGTCATGTAGTGCCAAAATATTTCGACGGAGGGTAAAGGTGATATGTTCTGAAAGTGTTGGGCAGATGGGCTACTAAAAATTTGGCAGTCTCCTCCGGCCCAAACCAATTAATTGGCTAACAAGCATTGGCCGGCTGGACAAATAGACGTCATTCACACACCTACTGGCCTTATTCCTTCGAGTTTACACAGGATACGTAGTGTGTAAGGGAAACCGCGGATGGTTCAGCGCAAGCCCTCTGCGTTGATGAGTAAGCGCAGGCATCTTCGGATTTCCGTCATTATGACAGGCTAAACCGTTTCGGATGCCGCCTACCAACCGGTGAAACATATCAGAAATACTGAAACGCCCATTGTCATGAGATATTTTCCCCCCACATAGAATTGGCTTGAACAATCGTAGCAACTGTTACATCTTTGGATCAATGTTTAATTCAAATGTGTTTTTGTCCTTTACGGTATTGAAGCGTACACCCCATGTACTGATTTTGCGAATAAACAATTCTTATGTTATCCGCGTTGTCCACTCACAACAGTACTAAAAGTGTATAAGCATAGTAATTTCCGTAGATAAAGTCTAGTCACTCGAATTGAAAGGCAGGTGGTATATTTAACTTAATAGCGATTATAGTGCATTGGAATTTGGAGCAAAATTTATGTTCCGATATTTCTGATGTCACACTGTCCTCTGATATTTCATTTAATGATGGCTGTTTGTGGTCTCTTTGGAATTATACGAACTTTATTCCAACGACTGATAAGCTTCAGAGACATCTGCACTGAGGTGATTCTTCTTCTCACCAAATGTATTATAACCTATCCCATAAGAATCTATTCATAACACGGAATAAGCTTCCAATTTTAGAAGATTGTGTTCTTTACCATATGATTTGATTGATGAAAAGTTAGTTATATTCATTTTCAGACCTATTAGTTTCCCTCATTCGTGCAGGTGGTTTACGGTGAAAAGAAAACCAGAACAGGTCAGATACACACCATGTGTGTGTGTTGTTATGTACACATATCATCACGTACACATCTATTTTCTGGAACACAGTGTTATATTTTAGAACATTGCGGTGAACAAAACTGTTTCCGTTTCTGATCGGAATAAAATTGTAGTTTTGTTTGGTCGCACCTATCGCACTCCCATGTTATTTTTTTCAGTAGGTTATACCCCTGTTAGTAGGCTTTATCCTTGTTATCAACGAAATTCGAAATCTGACAAACACAGTTGAACATGTGTCTTAAGCAAGTTTGGAAGAAGTATGTATGTGTAGAGGACCTTGGCGTGGTGGTCAGGCTTGTGTGCTGTTTTGATCCGGAGGACTGTGCTGACTGCGACCTCGGTCGTTGCAGGCTCAACGATGTCAGATTGGCCAAAGGGGAGCAGCCAGACAAAAAACATGCGTCCACTGTGGGGTGTTTTTCGTGTATGATTCAGTGTGTTGTGTTTCGGTTCGGTTTATTATTTCCTTTTTACCTGATCTGATTCTCTGTATGTGATTGGTTTGTCTGCACAGTATGTGTGGTTGGTTTGTCTATGCAGTATTTTCTCTCAGTGAATGTACCGAATGTCCTGGATTGTGACTTTCAAGCCTGTCCTGGAAGGTTGATGCTGATGCGTGGGTGTGTGTGTCAACCGCTGCCTTGTGGTACAGATTTCTGAGTCAAAGGCATCTGATCAGGGCCCTATTCGCTCCCCTTACTAGGTCTGGGTGTCCTAGCTATATCCTAAGCCCATGCAAGTCATGACCATAAACCAAACGCCATATTGCATCGGCCGTCGAGCAGGATAAACCGGGTCGCCCTATCTGCTGCACATGACGGGGTGAATAGGCGAAAACACGCTACTGCCAATCACTCACGCTTATACTGTCCCCCCAATACTAATCCCCGAGCAGATAATGCTCATTCAAGTTTCAGTAGTCCGAAGAGTAACCGCTCGTCTGCACGATGTTCCTGTATCCACTACCCCTGAGGGTATGTGGCAGTTCATCAAGAAACGGATCACGACGGCAGCCACTGAAACGACTGTTGTCAAAAGCCAGAAACTTCCAGACTTGTTCGACGACAACAATGCACTTGTAGGCGTGGACACCCACTGTTCGTGCACCCAGCCGGAGAACTTCATGAAGGTCTGACGCAAACATTTTAGTAATCTACTAACTCGTCGAACTACCATTGATTGGGTGACCGTGAACAGCCTGCCGCAACAGGCCATCAAGCCTTCACTGGCTCTCGCCCCGTGCCCATTGGATTTGCCGAGAGGGATTGGTCAACTTCGCATCGGGATGGCTGCAGATGAATATGGCGAAATCCTGAAGAATGGCGAGCCGGCGATGGAACGTGCACTGCTCCAGCTGGTTCACTCCATCTGGGAGCAGGAGCTGTTGCCACAGGATTTCAAGAATGCTCTGATAGTATCTTTGTTTAATGGTAAGGGTACCGCGCAATGCCCTGACAACTATCAGGGCATCAGTCTGCTGAGCTGCGCTGGCAAGGTGCTTGGCAGAAATTTTCGAACCGGCTGAATACGGATGTATTAGAGGCCAATGTTCCTGAGGACCAATGGGTATCCGGGCGAATCGGAGTACGAACGACCTGGTGTTCGTTGCGCGACAGCTTCAAGAGAAGTGCCAGGAACGCAACCAGCCCCAGTGTGCCCTCTTCGTAGACTTCACCAAGGTGTTCGATTCAGTGAGCCGCCAGGCGCTGTGGACGGTGTTTGGTAAGTCTGGATGTCCAGGTATTTTCGTCAATTTGATTAGATTGTTGCATTTGGGCATGGTGGCAAATGCAACCATGTAGATCGACCTCTGGTGATTTTGACATTATCACTTGCGTGAAACAAGGTTGTGTCCTGGCTCCATCCTTACATGGCTAGTATTCGACTGTCATAGTGACAGTTGGTTTTAAGGATTCTGGGGAATACGGCGTAGAGGTAGAGTACCGGAGAGATGGGCGGCTGCTGAATATTCGACGCTTCGGCGCCCCAACCACTTTACGTACCTCACTGGTGCACATGCTTCTGTTCGCAGATGACAATGCGCTGTTCGCACATAGCGAGGACGAACTACAACAATTGGCCACGGCTTTCGCGACCGTGGCATCCAAGTTTGGATTGGATATCAACACAGACAAGACATTTGCTTTCTTTCAGCCTTATCCGGACGGAAGTGCTATATGTGCACCTTCACCCAAAATCCGTGTTGTTGGAGATGTTGTCGACAGATGCACATATTTCTGCTATTCGCGCAGCAATTTGTCTGCCGATCTGTCCGTGGACCGCGAGTTGACAGCTCGTGTGTCAAAGGCTAATACTGCTTTCAGATGACTTGAAAGACGTGTGTGGATGAACCACAGCCTGAAGCCGAACACTCAGCTTTTTGTCTACCGCTCAGTGGTGCTGTTTATACTGTTGTATGACAGTGAGACATGGACATTGTATCAACGGAACGTGCGCTATCTCAGCCACATTCATTTGCAATGTCTACGATGCATCTTGGGTATTCGGTGATCGGACATGGTTCCGAACACTGAGGTACTGCAGCAAGTGGACATGAACGGGATGGACGCCTTGTTAATGCTGAATCAGCTTCGTTGTTTGAGTCTTGTTCGTCGGATGGAACCGCAATCGGTGCAGCACAAGCCAATTGCGGAGATGGTTTAAAGCGCAGACGTCCTTTGGCTTCGGTCACTGTGACAGGCTAATCCGTTTCGGATGCCGCCAAAAATGAGTCAGCGTAGAGGGATGGTAGAATGCAACCACTAGGCTGGATAGCGTGGAAATTGGCGGCCGAATTATCCTCCAAAATATTAATGGTCAAACGGTAATTCCCCAGTCCTAAGTAGAATCTGTGTATCAGTGCTAGCGAACACATGTACTTAGTGCCGGAAACAAACAACTCCTGTCTAACAATGCAGACATTACAAAATTATCCTGATGTGCACCTGCACGACGAGTTATAATTCAAACACTCTCAACCTTTCGAACACTACCATCTGAGACTAAAACAGCTGCCACACTAGTGGCATATCAACAATAACGCTATGATAAATATATCACGGAGGACACGGAACCCAAAATTATCTCAAGATTACGACTCGTATGGACAGTTAGGCGGTAAGTTGCTATCTAATAACATCAGTGCACTGTTAACGGTACAACGCGTTGTTTGTGTTTATTGTGTCAAAATGGTGTAGTTAGCTCAAAAAGACGTTCCTCACGGGTAACAAACGTCACTAGATGTATTGCTCACAACCGTCGAAGATCACAGCTATTTTGCTGATTCATGTCGGTGTGTAGAAGGGCTTAGTTAAGCCTTCTTTCCTCTTGTCAACTTCCAACTATAGCTGTACGAGGAGGATAGTTTGTCACAAGCTGGATTGATTAACGAGGTTAAAGAGAACCAACTCTTGTTTGTAAGTAAGCTCCCACACATCGCGAAGTATTCCTCTTAAATGAAGGTTACGTATATTCCGGTGGGAGTTACATCAGAATATTTGCATGATAGATCACACTTTTTACAGAGTGAATCACTTTTCCACCATTATAAAACATTGACCAGTCAACTGTACTTGGGGTGCACGAAATTTTAAACATCGTTTCGAAGTGAGCTTTTGCTATTCAGGAGCATTTGATCATTCAACCAAAATAATGCACTCACTTCGTCCGTTCACCTGTGGCAATCAATGTTCAAAATCGGAAACAGTTAGTTCATTTCAGAAGTTTGAACCAAACAGTTAAAGCACGAAAACTGGTAGACGCAAGCATTCCGTACTGACTCACAAGTATCAAATTTATGATAGCATGGATCGGTTTCTTCTGGAAAGCAATTCACGGGGTTGATAATCTAGGAGCGGGTTAAGATAAGTCACTAGGTGCATGGAAGGGTCAAGTTCAGAAGCGTTTTTTCTGAACACAGAGGGCTGGTTTGAGGCGATTGATTGCTACAGCTTCAGCAAATCTCAGGAATCTTGAATTAGAGTGACGCAACAGGATTATGAATGTACAAGCTGGATCGATAGCATGACCAGTGGTCATGACGTGTCTAGCGAGTGAAGAATCTGGCTGTTTACGTGTTCCAGTACCGTTGCCGTTCTCTGGTAACACGGACTTTTGCATCTATTTGGGCGTGTTCCTTCACTCCGGAGATCAAGCATCTTTCGGTCCAGCCGATGTAACTTTCTCCGCAGTTACATGTAAATTGGTAAACATAATGTGCGGTGGCACCGATAGGCTGCTCTCCTTTGATTAAAGGCACTGTTAGCTTCCGGGTCCGATCGAGTGCACGGAGTTCAGCCGAGTTAAATGTTCGTTCACGCAAATTTCTCAGTCGTTGTGTTGTTTGCCGTATGACGTGGTCACCCTTGAAGGGCAACTCTGTGTAAACTCTTTTATTTTCAGTGACCATGTTTTCGGATGGCACTTCTGGTCTACCGTGCCTATCTATGAACCTTTCGGTGCAACCAGTAGATTGTAAGATAGAAGTGGTCAGGTAGAGTTTGCGACTGCCCGACGAGGAGACCTCATCTGACTCCTCAGTCGTGGCCTAGTTATCCAGGGAGTACTATTCAGCGGTCTACA
>LUCH01018782.1:0-11652 GCA_013368495.1 Paragonimus heterotremus | reverse complement strand
AAAACACCTAACAATCGTCAAACACTCAACACCGGAAGCCACTTCAGCAGGTCCAACCATCTTACATCTAGTGGAATCTAAACATCAGATGACTGCTGAGGTCATAGGTTGGTCATTTGTGTTTGCGGTGCCTCAACTAAAATCAGTTTCGAAGGTTGTATTTGCCGCATTTGGATAATTAATTGGGTTTTACGTTGCCGAAAGCAATTCGCTAACGGCCTGTGATCCCCACGAGCACGGCCGAATCAGTTTTATCGTCGATTGTTCTCCCATCCACCCAAATTCGATTATGTAATCCGTTAGGGAGACCAGACCACTCCGCGATGACAACCTTAGTTTGCGGAAACTCTTAATTTGACAACGTGACCAGATAACCCGTTGGTCTCGCGCATTTAATAAACACCGTGGCTGTTCGCTTCTGCTTTTTATAGGACGAGAGATAATCTTCCAAAACAGTGGGGAAACTGTTTGAGGATAGTGGGTTTTTTCTTTGAATGCTGCACTAATCGTTTGTTAACTGGACAAACTTCACTGTTAATGTTGTGTTGTTTAAGCAATGCGAGTGCATTTATGTTAAGAGTTGTGGTTCAGCATGCGACTTATCGAACGGACGCTTGTGTAAACGTGTGATATCTACGTGAGGTTAGCCTGCAGACAAATATTGCGGTGAAGGTCACATACTCAACTACCAAGTCGAG
The DNA here is from genome assembly GCA_013368495.1 of Paragonimus heterotremus. Taxonomy (NCBI): domain Eukaryota; kingdom Metazoa; phylum Platyhelminthes; class Trematoda; order Plagiorchiida; family Troglotrematidae; genus Paragonimus; species Paragonimus heterotremus. The sequence goes on along the minus strand of LUCH01018782.1, from coordinate 10,954 downwards.
AAGGCCATAACAATACTGGTCAGGGTGGTACTTAAAAATCTCAAGTTATAAGTACAACACTTTCTATAGAGAAGGAACAGTGTTTACAATCACTATTGAGCGACGAGCGTCCAGCGTTTATAATGACACTCATTTTTACGCACCACTACCTTGCCTTAAACAATTCGGTTGGTCAAATGTAGCACGCATTCAAATCATTTGTTTTAATCACCGCCTCTTACAAGCAGATGTGGTGTATTAGCTCGTGGTTGCCTTCAGTTGCTTGGTACTCAACAATAGCAACTTCGGTTGCAACAGTTAGTGCGTGGGTTCTGATTGGCTCCACTTTCCTTCATTAGGAGACCGCCCCAGTTAAGTTTCATTGCAATATTTCGCACAAACAAAAAGGTCCTACAAAACATTTGTCTGCATGTCATTACAAGTTTTAAAGCATTTCTTCCGATATTGATCTTCTGTCTGAGCCACCGCAGACTAGCGCCGAGCTGAATTATTTCAAGGGAAACTTATCACACCGTTTGTAAGCTGGATTCTTCCACAACTAAACATCCTTTAGATCACGAGGTCTATTGGTTTTTTAAGCTATCTCTAGCGTACACGCTACGTCTGTCGATAAGCCAGATCTAGAATAATCGTGTATGCAATGCAGCAAGCGTCTATAAATTCCGAGCCCAAGGAGTAACCGATTCTGATCAAAAAAGGGTCCATAAGACGAGATTCTTGTTACTAAGGCGCTAATATTGGGGTAAGGTAATTACAACCAAGAGGGAGAAAATAGTTACAAGCCTTGATATCGTATCGACCAAACTTACAGGCCACGTGAGCAACGATTCACGGTGAAGCGACTAATTACAACAGATCACGTGATGGCAGAACGATGAGGCGCAAGTGAAACTAATGTACACAGAATCAAAGCTTCAGCAATAGAAAGTAAGAACGGACAAATGGCGTGGAAACACGTTTTGATAAATAAACGATATGCTTTAGTAACGTTACGAAATTAACGTTTGCGGAAGGAAAAATTTGTCGCGTAGGTAATCCGAATGGCTGTATCAGTGATTGCAATTGTCATCAATAGAAATTCGAGTGTAAGAAAAAGTACAACCAACGAGAGAGTAATAAATAAAAGATGGGAGCATGGTATCCGAATAGCAACACACACGACCGTTGCAACTCAGCAAATGCATGCAGCTGCCTGTACACTTATTCCAAAACCAGCATGGCTTCCCAGAAATCAGGTAGCTGCCTGCTTGCTACACGTTCTTCTCATGTCTAAACCGGGTATCTTCATGCAACCTGAACAAAACTGAGCTTGTCCACATTTGATGAACAGTGGAATAGACGAATGAAGATTGCGAGCAGGAATAAACGAATGCTGGACTGACAAATGAGTGGCACTCACCCTTGTGAGTGGCGAACAGCAACAAGTTTTTGGTTCGGACTGAGTTGGTCGACTTTTCAATGGGCTGAAATTCATAGGTTGATACAACACGAAAATCAAATAGTTATGCGTACTCGGAACAGCGTTCATTGTCAGTTACATGTATGAGGCATATGACATGGTTCACAAAGTCCCCTGCACAACAGACCAACAGAGAGAATAATGAGAGGGAATAAAGGAAACTAATCAGAACTGATGGTCAATTCGACTCCCCAACATATATCAGAAAATATTGGTGAAACGAAATGAGTAGATGGTGTGCATCTACTGGCTAGCTGCTATTACGAATCGTTCACCATAACCTATCGGTCGACAGATTTTCATGTTTAGTAAACCACTTTCGGTGTCCACTCTTATTTCCACCGACTATATTACGGGAGTACTCTCATCCGCGCCGGGTCTGCCTTTAGTCTTGCTATTGTGCAGGCACAGTGGTTAACAAATCCTTAAGCTACTCACATGGGACGGTTTGTCTCGCCTGAATCAAGCCTAGGTCACCCAAAGTCAGATTGGACCTGCAACGGTCTGCTATCCACCGCGTACAAAATTCACTCAGAGTAGGGGATCGCGATTGATCAGTTACCGTGGTTTTTTCCGTTCTGTCCATAATTTTCATGTCGCAGATATGCGGCAACCAGAAGTAATGCTTGAAAGGAGCCGTTGAAAACGCAGCCTGAATATTTATACTGTAAAGTGTACGAATGTTATCAATTGCACCGACGAACGTAAATCAAGAAGCTGTGATTAGTCTTATCTGATAGTATCCAGTAATCCCCGTGTACTGCGTATGGTTCATCTGTGGTGCACAAAAATGTCTCAAAACCGGTAGCTGTTGTGGAGCCCAGTGGAAAACAGCGAGCGTGCATGGATTGAGTTTAAATCGTGTCACAGTGCGTGCCGCCGTGTCGTTGACACCACTTTGATTACTATCAAGTGGGATGGAGCTCGCGTCACACTTCCTTTTATTCTTTTGTTTGTTGTTGCCGTTGGTCTCAGACTAGGCTAGAACTAACTGGCTATCATATTTCTAAACATTACCGGAAATATAAGGTTCGCTTCCAAACCCTGTCGCATTCATCTAGTTAGATGCCTGTTGAGACTATATTTCGATCGCAGTTCAAGAAAAGCGTTTTGAATTGTTAGTAAGCGAGGGCCGACCGCGTACCCACTCATCTGCTACACTACATCTCCTGAAACCACACATCCTCTTGATTGCAGTCCACCAGTGTGATCTGATTCCTGCGTAATATTTACTCTGGTCCAAATTACGCACGACATACTTCAGAACAATGCAGATTTCCAGAAGGCAATGCACAGCCACCTGAGCAACATTTTTGAACGAGGGGTCTACACGGAACTCAAGCATCATCATCTCATCACGCACACGTGGATAACAGTGAAATAGGACATGTTGCTGGGGAGTGGCTTTGCCACAAAATTGAGAGGTACCAAACGAAGCTTACTGTTATAGTACCATGGCTGTAAAACTTCACGCCAGAGTCCACAAATAGCTTAGCGAACCTAAAATCATAGCATGACGTGCTTTAGATTCTATAGGAAAATTGTCCTTTTCAACCACCCTACTGGTGATTTAAAAATCTGTCGGTCATGAATACAACATTTTATTATCAATTGTTTCGTGAAAGAATTGTTGTGTTAGCAGAATCCGTTAGAGAAACATCGTAAATTTGGTTTGTCGGTTTCCAGTCACCGACGCAAGCTGGTTCCTAGTTCAGCGCTGCCTTTCGGATGCCGAAACGCCACAGAGATGTGTGTGAGCAGCCACGACTTATCGATTGCAGATCACGGTGGCAAAAACCCTGAGACAATTAAGCCGGGCGACTTGAACTGAAATGCATACCCACCTCTGTTCCGACCGGGATGGCCGTAGTTACGACAGTATTTTGAGGATGTTTATTAACCTGACTCGACTCTGAGGCCTACTTTTCGGAAGACCCTCTGGTATGGGCACCCAAGTTTTTGTCCGGATACACACTACATAGACGATCGATTTAACTCCGGCTGGTTCAACCTTGCCATCAGCTGTCAAGGCGTCCGTCAAACTGCCACCCAGATGGCAACCGCTCCAGCACCCGAGGCAGGGCTCGTCCAAAATTTCCAGCTGTTCGGATGACGGCGAAGGTCGAAGCCCACGCCAATCTGAGTGGGTCGCTCACGCACCCACTGGCAGAAGACCGGTTTTTCAGATGTGCTGTCTGTATGCATTCTACGTTGTACGAACACACACGCTGTCAAGGTCTACCGCGTGCGTGTTAACCTGCAATCCAGTTAGCCAGGGTCCAGGTCCAGCCGCACTAGCCTTGATTACTCATCCACTGTTTTCGGTCCACCTGTGTCCTCCCACCTCGTAAGAGCTAATCAATTCCTGTGTCTACGAGTGTATCCATGCCAAAAAGTAGCCATGCGATGTTGAAAAACCCAGAACCCTGCCTGTCCCAAGACCAGTTTAGGATGATCCAAGAGCCCTGATTTTGGGACACGCGGAAGTGAATTTGAGATAATCTTCAGAAGGTATCGCCTGCCATGGGGCCAGTCGTGATGGAACTAATTCTAAAAGAAACAGTTATTCTGATATTTTAGTTTGTATCCCCCAGAGTTAGACGGTTTGAAAAGCCAAGCGCTCATACCTAGAAGCAGTCGGAATAGTTTTGAACGAAGCGATAGGGTTAAAATTAGTAACGATCGGACAAGTTTAGGATGAGATCTCTAGTAGTAAGCAAACGGGTAAACATACGCGCATAGTATGGGTTTTAAACTAACGATTCTCTTTATTATCCTCACAGAGGCGATATTTTCAAGGGTCACTGTACTTCTCTTCTACTCTGCATTTCAACGTTTCTGTTCAACCGATTTTTTTGAGGAAATGCCAACATTCCGACCTTATGTATTAGCTATCTTTAATAGGTTACTTCACCTTACTAGTGGCCGACTCTGTTGTCTAATCGTACGCACGTCTGAGATAAATCTATCAACTGCTCCCACTCCAGTCAAACACAGTCTTACTAGAGGGTCAACAGCACTCCGTAAAACGTAAGATGATTAGAAAACTTTATATTCACTTTGCGCACACCATTTTGTTAAAAAACATTGGTGTCTACCTACTTAACGCATCAAGCAGATGTTAATAAGGACTGACTCCGGGTAACTTTTAGCCAACAGTTGTAGTGGGATCACCGGCGATGTGAGATTTGTCTTGCCAATATCACCGCACCGGTTCACAATACTCTGTGAATGTAAATCTACTTCAAACCACTAGCATCAAAGTTAGTGTGTTGGCACAGGTGTCGCAGTTGTACTCGTAGCCATACAATGAATCCCCGCCATCTCTACTACTGTAGGCTACATTCACTAGGATAACAATGTTTCAGCTATTACCGTTGGGAACGCCGCTCAACCGGTCTGATGCTTGTTTGAATTATGAAGGTCGACTGGAATTTCCGTCGACATTCGTTCTCTCTGGCGACTGCCGTGCGGTTTTGATTAAGGTTCTCTTACATCCAACTCTCTGGCGCCTTTGATCATTGCGTTGAAATTCGCTTGTGAACGGTGAGCAAATAAATCAGTAATGTTTGTTTTCAGATTTACCGTCTTCTCGCTGTGAGTTTCGATCCGCGTTACTATGAGGCTGGGGAACCTTGGTTGTACGGACCTCGGAACTAGCCTCACGCTACTGGTGAACCCGTTCGGTTAATTATTTTTACTGCTTTCTATTATTCTCGCAATCTTCTATAAATACCAGGTCCAATTTTTTCTCCCATATTCGTATATTTCTACACACTGATACACGGTAGTAACTTTCGTGCTCTATTTCCACTAGTCTCTAAACACATCTTTGTTCCGAATCCTGTGTGTACATTTAAATGATGCAGTCAGATATTTCCGTCCGCAAGTTGGAGATCACTGAGGTAGATGCGAGGGAAAACGCCTTGAGTTTTCGTTTCACTGATTATGTCCCGGAAGACCCAGAATACTGACTAGCGCAGCTAGCACTGCAATCCAAGTTAGCGCGCAACACTAGCCAGACTACCATGTTCACATACATGGCTACCGTGTTGCCAATGTCGGTCGCACACTAAGTCAGAGACTTAGTGATTAGAACTTTCGAGACCAACCTCTACGACACATTGGACAGCGCATTCTTAGAACGTGTCGTCGTATCAGAGGAGAAATGACTTAACCAGGTCTTAGCGATTTGCAGCTGGGAGACCTTACTCCACCTCGGTTGCTTCGGCCGCTGAGACAGGTGGAACAAAACAATAAGATCAATGACTAACACATGCGTTACCTTAAGATGCAGAGATTGCCCGACTTTGTGCAAGCAATTATTTCTCCATTCATGTTGACGAGTTCCTTGGATGATTTGGCAAAATATGTCGAATTAGTCATCGAATACCTTCCCAGCAAAATGCACCAGGCGGAGGTACACAACGCAAGCATAGCCGCCGACTTAGCGGCAAAAGTGAAAAAGCTTAGTCTGGAAATCCAACCTCTTAAAGCTTCTGGCTCTCGCCTAGCTTCCAGAGGACGTAGCCATTCCAGGCCGCGTTCAAAAACTGAATGCTGCTGGTATCATCACAGATTCGGGACCAAGGCACGGAAATGCATTAAGTCGTACACTTTCTTAACCGCCTCGAGGAACGCGGGTACCAGCAAGTAATGGCGACGACTGTTGCTGGCAGTCCTACTCCTGGCCGACCATTTTTTTTTACACACGATAGAGATTCTAGGTTGCTTTTTCTAGTGGACACCGGCGCTCAAGTCAGTGTCATACCGACTAGAAAAGAAGACACGCCTCGTTCGACGCCCCTCAGGCTCCAGGCCACCAAGGAAACCCCAATAAGCACTTTCAGCACACACTCCGTTAAGTTGGATACAGGCTTGCGGCGTGCATTTCGTTGGGTGTTCCTTATAGCGGATGCACCAGATTCCATTCCTGGCAAGGACTTATTAAAACATTTTGGGTTAGTTGTCGAAGCAGGCCATCACAAGCTCCTAGATTATCTAACGAGCATATCCACCATAGGGACCGTTTTCTCGATGATTGTCCTCAGCCCACTGCTTGTTGAATCAAGCGATGATGATAAATACCCAGTGGTATTGCGTAAATTCACGGGGTTGACCAGTGCATTTAATGAGTTAACTGCCGTCCTCACGGACGTGGCATATCACATCGAAATTAAAGGCACACCAGTTTTTCAGCGACCTTGAAGACTGGCACCAAACAAACTGCGCATCGCTCGTGCTGAATGTCAACACATGTCGAACATAGATGTAATCCGCCCCTCTGATAGCCCACGGGCATCTTCTCTGCACATGGTGTCAGAGAAGACAGAAGGCGATTGGCGTCCCTGCGGAAAGTGTCGTGGAATAAACAATGCCACTGTTCCAAAACGGTACCTTGTGCCACACATCCCCGACCTAACTACTAACCTCGCAGGTAAAACAATCTTCAGCAAAATTGACCTCGTTCGCGCCTACTACCAGATACCGGTAACATAAAAGGATATACCCAAAACGGCTATTACCACTCCATTCGATTTGTTCGAATTTGTGTGCATGTCTTTTGGTCTTCGTAACAATGCATAGACTTCCAACGTCTGTTTGGTGAAGTCACTCGTGGACTAGGCGTCATTAATGCATACATAGGCGACATTCTCGTAGTTAGCTATTCCATGGAAGAGAATATCATCCATCTGAGGACGTTATTTCAACGTCTAGCATCATATGACCTTACCGTCAACGGAGATGAGTCCGAACTCGGTCAAGCCTCGTTAAATTTTTTAGGCCACAGCATCTCGGTAGTAAGGAATCAAATTGCCCGATTCCAAGGTCGAGGCTATTCGATCGTGTCAGTTTCCCGAAACAAGTTTAAAGCTCCGCCGTTTCAATGGACTTGTGAATTACTATCGTCGATTTATTCCCAAATGCGCCAAGCTTACGCAGCCTCTAACGTATCTATTTCGGGATAATAAACGTATTTCACACCCAACTCCCAAAGTCACTACGGCTTTCACTGCCGTGAAAGAGGCACTCACCTCTGCAGTCATGCTGCATTATCAACGACCGGACGCACCAATCAGTATCGTCGTGGATGCATCGGACACAGCCATAGGTGCAGTGCTGCAGCAAGCAATTTGCGAGATTTGGAAACCAATTTCATTCTTTTCTCAACGTCTCAGCGATACCGAAACGCGATACAGCACCTTCGGTCGTGAACTTTTAGCTGTGTACAAAGCTGTGCGCCATTTTCGCTATGCACTCGAGGGCCGTGGCTTCATCATTTTCACGGATCACAAACCTCTTGTGTACGCCTTGCGGAATTACTCCGATAGACATTCACCTCGATGAACTCGGCAGCTGGACTACGTAGCCCAGCTTTCTACGGACATCCGACATGTCTCCGTAGCCGCAAACGTCGCCGCGGATACTCTGTCGCGAATGCACAGCATGTTTACAGCCACCGATTTGATCTCACATCACAACATAGCTGCACAATAACAATCCGATTGAACTTTCATGGATGATCTAAAACGCACGAACTTACGTACTGTCACAGTTTCTTTGATATCTCCCCTTGATACCATTATATGTGACAATAAGCTGGAATACCCCAGGCCAATCGTGCCACATTCGTTAAGAAGAGCAGTTTGTGAAGCGTTGCATAACCTGTCACATCCAGGAATACGCGCATCACTAAGACTGATTGCAGATCAATTCACCTGGCCTAACATGAATTAGGACGTGCGGCATTGGTCCCGTTGCTGCCTTGCATGTCAAAGTCCCAAGGTCAACCGACACACGAGTAGCCCATTGGGAGCATTACCAACCGCCGACGATCGTTTTGAAGATGTCCACCCGGACCTCGTCGGACCACTTCCAACTTCTCGAGGCTACACTCACCTACTTACGTGTATCGATCGGTTCACTCGCTGGCCAGAAGCCATACCGCTGCTAGACCAATCAACAGTATCTGTCGCTCTCGCTCTTGTCCAGCACTGGATCGCACGTTATGGTTGTCCGTCGACCATTACAACCGATCGCGGTACGCAATTCGAATCAGCCTTATTTTCACAACTGACAAAGCTGTTAGGTATGCATCGAGCACGCACCATGGCATATCACCCACAAGTGAATGGACTGGTAGAGCGTTTCCATCGTCAGCTTAAAGCTACATTGTGTGTCCACGAACGGACGGATTGGACGGAATCTTTACCCCTAGTTCTACTTAGTATTCGCGATTGTGTCAAGGATGACAGTACGAGCCCAGCGTCACTCGTCTATGGTCGTCCTTTAGGCCTTCCATCTGATTTCGTTTAGCAGTCAAGTAAACCTGTTGTCGACACTCGAGACTAAACCAACTGACTAGCCAATTACATGCGGTCACCATAAGCGACTGCCACATGTAATCAACAATACTCGTCTTACGTTCCTAGAGAACTCAGCACTTGTAAGTTCGTGTTTCTGCGAACAGACTCTGTCAAGAAACTGCTCCAACAATCGTATAAAAGACAGTTAAATCGTTCCTGGCGATTTAGGGTAGTTCACTCAGTAACGCTTATTCGACTATTCCACTAACGCTTATTTGGACGGTCGGGTTAACGGGAATATCTTCCAAGTCCAAATAATGTCAGAAAAGGCGATCGAAAGGATTAGAATTTATACGGTACTGTTTAGTAAAATTACAACAAAGGTACTGTCTCACTTTGAGTGTGAATCAACTGGGTACACAAATTATCCAGCAAAGGAGTTGAAATTGGGGCAACTAAGCGCGTATTCATAAACGGCTACCAGCCAACGGGAAATGACCTCAGTAAAACAATCGGGCACAGATGAAGATGAGAACGTGTCAACAACACCAAGGAGGAAGTTTTAATAGACAAACAATGATAGTTGTAAGAAGGAAAAAGAGCAAACATTTTATGTGCAATTATGGTACAAAATTCGTTATGATCGTTTACTGCATACAGCAAAGAAAGAAAGGCAGATTAAGGATGGGCCTTCTACAACCAAACCAAACACACACCTGCGGATTCATCGTTCCGAATCATACAGATAAAAGACCACAAACATGACAGACGAACTCAACAACTCCAACACGGACCCTTTCCTGTCATTAAATGGTCTGCAAGAATTTATGCGATCAACAGTTCCGATCAACACCTCACAGTCTCGAGTGACTGCCTCTAACCTCCTTTCACCGACTCACCTCCTAGTGTGACAACACAAGCATCGTTCGAGCCGTCTCCATCTACTTCAACCTCCAACATAGCCCCAGCGTTGCCTCCAGCATCTACTTCCGACGAACTCCTTCTCAACCTACAACTCGTTCAGGGAGGCACGTCCATTTTCCCGCGCGCTATCTCGAGTAGTTTGTATTTTACTATTTCATATTTATTGTACATTTGATAATTCATTATGTATATTTCATGCTTTTGTCAGACAGCAACTAACAGTTTTTCGTGGGTACAACTTCCTGGCGCGATTTGCATAGAAGAAAGCTGTATATAACTGTAAATACCTTCAGGCGTTGCAAAACACGCGTTACGGTGGGTATCTACCTTTTTCTCTAACGTTCAGGTACTTCACCTTTCCTTATTTCTAGGTCTAACGCGATGCATAGCAATAGGTTCTGGACCCAGGGAGAGAACCTTGAACGCCGTAGCACCCTGTGCCTGTGCAATGAGGAAATCACACCACCTGCCACGTCCTCAGGAGGCGTTTACAGGTTGTGTGGCTGGCGCGCTGCTGGCCAGCAAGACAACAGCTGTTGCCCAGGAATAAAATGCATAGGTAGGAGACCTCCTATATTAGTCACCCTTCTATGTAGGGCTGACGTAGTGAGATTGTAGTGACCTAAGGATACTCCCGGTCAGCCTCCTGTACGACGTGTAAAATCCTTACCAAAATCTTAACTCATAATGTACATAGGAACCTAAGGATCTTTGCCTGCCGTCTGCTTGATGCATGCGATCGAGTTTTGTAGTTTGCATGCTTGTCGGCCTATGCGCGTCAAGTACTTCATAGATGCACTCTCCCGGCTTGCTCGCGCGCTCGACGGTCGGATCCTTATCTTTCCTAGCTATTTCTGCTTATCGGTATCGTTTAGCGCTGATAGAGACCAATTGTAATTATCGTATAATATATTTTCGGTCTCTATAATTGTCGGTATTTTCATTTCGCATCAGGTGTTGCTGCGTATACCTGAGAAAACGTTAAGTTAGTGCACGTACGCACTAGAAAGCTAGCTTCTACGTCCCCGAACTCATAAAATCCCCGCGACCTGAGATTTGTCTTGCCAATATCACCGCACCGGTTCACAATACTCTGTGAATGTAAATCTACTTCAAACCACTAGCATCAAAGTTAGTGTGTTGGCACAGGTGTCACAGTTGTACTCGTAGCCATACAATGAATCCCCGCCATCTCTACTATTGTAGGCTACATTCACTAGGATAACAATGTTTCAGCTATTACCGTTGGGAACGCCGCTCAACC
>LUCH01018781.1:0-11663 GCA_013368495.1 Paragonimus heterotremus | reverse complement strand
TTCTTCTCATGACTAGACCGGGCATATTCACGGTACTAAAACAAATATATTCTCGACTGAAGGTCAAGGTCTCCTGTGTTATTCTGGGAATTTTCGGGTATTGCTACGCTCTGTGCTACGTTCGGTGATTCGTATAGTCGTGAGCTAGACATTTCTCGTTTTCGCTGACCCGCGGGCCTTAACAACTACGATAGTGTAATTTCGTTTTATCAGCATTTGTGGTAACTCAGTAAGCGATCGGGTAAGTCGGACATAAAATTGTCAGCTACATTATGCGGGACATCATTTTCCATTTCCCCCAGAGATCTGTGCAAGATCAATGAATGATCAAGCTTATTTTATACAGTGGACCCTTCAGCCAAGAAACCACACTTTAGCAGCCTTGAACTTCTGTACGTTACCGACATTGGCAAAGTTCACTGTTTTTTCCACAAATAATCTCAACGATAAGCACTTCACCACGTCTTTCAGACATTCGCACAAATCATCGGAGAATAATTCCGTTGATTTCGTCGGCTGTTTGTTCCTCTCGTAAGGGATACTTACTTAGTGATGACTTGTTTTTAATGTAACCCTTTTCGCGATACATCTGGAGTTGGCTACTGAGAGATGCAGTTCCGATATTTATTTTCAAAAATCCGCAACTTTCCACACAGGGGAATTTTTGCCAATTCATCAGTAGTTTGTACAGGCGAACCTGAGTAAGTCAAGAATAACCCTAACGTTTGCCGTTCAAAACCCCAAGACTGTCTGTGATAGGCCAGGAGTTAGGTTGCGACTATGCGATCACAATCAGATGGATCTTATAGCTTTACATCCATCTAGAACTCGAGTGCAACGTGAAATCAAGGAGGAACTAATGTAAGAACGTTCGCAATTATGACTGACCAGAACCAGAGCGCCCAAATATGTGCCATATTGTTCCCAAGCTTGCAAGAGATGTGCAGGATGCGTTAACATTAAGTCCGGAAACATTTTGAGGTATGCTACTTCTCAAGGTGGTAAATTTTATGATAAAGAATCGCAGTAAATACATAGAATAGGGTGGGGAAATGGCAAAAGTGGACACTTCTAAAAGTGCCATTTAATTGTAGTACAGTAGAGAATTGAAAGTATGTCAACAATTTCGACTTTCTTTACCAGTGAAAATAGCAAATCCGGTTGCCCAAAAGGTGCTGTATTTCAAGAGTCTGAGTGTAATTGGACGATGGTTTATAACAAAGAAAAACATTCAATCGTAGAGTTTGCTGAGAATACGAAGGTTGAATATAAATCAAACAGAATATGCAGTTCTGGGCGCACTGCCATATGATGGTCAGCCGTCAACATCTAAAAAACGGCTGACCCTTTTGATACGCTTGTTTTCGTCGTAAGGCTTTCAACAGACCTGCTTTACATGCACTTAAATTATGCGTAAACAACAAGTCGGGCAGAGTATTCACCGTTCTTTGCCTATCATTAATAGTCCTGAACTTGTGAATGATTCCCTCGCTTCGAAGAAGCAGCCCAGTCAGAAATGAACCATCTCTATTCTGAAAGGACACGCCTTTCGACGAACCACAAGACATATCCTTCCAAACAAACAAAATAAAAGTCAACGTATGAGTGACAACTTGCAGTGACGTTTCTTTTCATGCAACGAACTCAATCACGTGCCAGATTCCGTATGATCATCACGTTCGCTTAAACAGAGATCCAAAGCTTTAACCCGAAACGCATACAGATGGGCCCAGATGTGGTCAGAGCAGACTAAATATTACAATATCGTCGCATCAATGTCAGAGACACACCAGTGAGAACCGAAATTTTCCGGTATACGATGAGTGGTTATCTCAAACACATGCAAAACATGTACTGTTAAGTTTGTCAATTTTAACCCTTCGAAACAATTAATTTGCCTGCTAGATCACATAATCACAAATACGCATCATCAGCGTTACAACAATGACCATTCCAAATTACGTTGTTAAGCGTCTATCGTAGAGGGTTACAGAATACAGGACAATGCTGGGTAGATTAAGTTATAATTGAGTAACCAATATGTAGATTGAACATCACCCACAATTGATCGCAGCCGTCGCATTCCCACAGATTTTCCAGTCGGCTCCGTTCGAAAAAAAAGCACATGACCCGAATTTCGCCCTCAGAGTTCGTCATTAATGTATATCCTTACCACATTGACCGGGACTAGAACTCTGGCCACGCTCTCATGAGGCAACCGTGTTGACTAATGCGCCACTGGCCCCACTGTCTCCTCGCAAGCCGATCCGATAACTTGATCATTACTTACAAGCGAAAATGGTTGGACGTTCACATGTGAAAATTCGGTCGTGCCTAATATGAGGTCAATGGCGCAGTGGTAAGCACGGTTGCCTCATGGCCAGAGTTCTAGTCCCGGCCAACGTGGCAAGGATATGCACTACTGACCAGCTCTAATGAGAGATTCTTTTCGAAAGGGGCCGACTGGAAAGTCTATGGGAATGCGACGGCTGCGATCAATTGTAGGTGATGTCCAATCCATATGAAAACCTAAGTCCCTTACTGTGCATCAGTTACTGAATATGTGTCGATACAACTGAACAGAAATGGTACTCACAGTGTTTAGACTGATATCTGGAAGGGCTCCAGAAACCAAAGAACCCGGTTGTTGTCGCATAGCAGAGGCGAGCAACTGTTGCTGTTGAGCAGCAGCCAACAGAGCGGTCATGGAGGTCTGTGAGTGAACGTTCATGTTTGTAGCAGGGAACGCAACAAGGGGGGAAATCGAGTTGACACCACGAGCACGAAGCAACCCAACAGAGAGAGCGGCATTGGCTTGATTGCTTGTGCCAACCGAACCAATTGGAGTGACACCAGAGAAGGAAGTTGCAGCGTCGGATAACAAGGCGAGAGATGCAAATCTATCTTCCGCACTGGCTTTGTGAATTGAATCAACAGCACTCTTCTGTAGAGCCTGGAGCTTTTGATATTGTTGTTGTTGTAAATGCGCTGCAAACGCTGAAGCCGTCAGAGCATTGACAGCAGGGACTTTCTATAAAACCGATAAAGTTCAAATGTACATAAAATGCAGAAAGTGAGAAAGATGACAGTCATGAAAACAATAAAGCAAAGCAAATTCAACAGCAGTTAGTGGGGATTCTATAGATGTTAGTGAGAGCGCAATTCAAAACAGAAGTATACATTGTAAACCTGCTAATCTGGATGTTAATTAAGTCACTATGCAATCACGACAAGCCAACTGACATCCGTTGATTATTTTGTCAGCTGTTCGAAGAATACTCACTGAAGTCGTGAGAACAACACGGTGGCGATCAGGATCCGTTCTTAGGGTTCAGCAACAAGCTAAGTAAGAAAATCAGTCATCAACAATCTTTACCGATCGATTGTTCTGCCTATTCTAGTTGCTCTTTTCATACTTTTGTTATAACCAGTCTGATGATCAAACACGAAAAACAGGTATTCGTTACTGTATTGTTCGTATAATCTTGATAGTAGTTCATCCCATAGTTGGCTGACACAAATTGCGTGTAGTGCCAACAAGATCAGCTTTCCACGGAAAGGCACAAGAAACCGACTACGCACCGGTAATCCTCCTGTATAGCAATGATACGTGGTGAACCCGTGCGGGAAATGTTCGCACAGTCTGTCTTTGATAAAAGGTGTGTCTAAGGCTTTAAAAGATTGAATGAGAACAGCGCATTATCAGTTATGAGGCTCACTGGCTTCTAGGGACAGAAACGCTCGGTTGATTAGTGAAGGTACTGGTCTAGTTTCCCGGACATCATTTGCTCTAAGGCCATACGCATGTTAAACTAATGTACAGCCTGTTCAGTTGCATACGCTCGATTAGGCCAACCGCGACGGGCTGATGACTAATGTGTGTGGTGAGTTTGGGATAATGACGATTGACAACAAAGCCGGCTTCAGTAGAATGTTCACGACTTGCTTGCAGTCTAGTGGATAATCAGTGTCTGATTGACAAGGTGGAAAATAAACTATCACTAACATGTCCCATAAGTTTTTCTTAGATTCACGTATTTATGCTGTACGCTCAGCTCACACTTTCTGTGGCGTTCCCCTTTTATACTCATCCAGACAATAATGCTAGTGCAGATTATGAACGATCACATTACACTATCAATACCTCGATAATGAAGCAACCGGGGGAAGATACAGGAAGAAATACTGGAATGAAATCTGGCAAGAAATAGTTTCCCATACATGAACTTAGCATACGCAACCGTGATGACCTGGGACTAGTGTTATGTGCAAATGAGTGTGTGTTTGAGGTGGTGTTGAAGCATACACGACCTGTGTTGATTTTCTGAATAAACAATTCTTGTGTCACGCGCATTCTGGGTTCACAACACTAGGTGTCAACAAGTGGAACGAGATGCGCTGTCTTTCGGGTGGAGATTCCTATCTCGAGCAAGGTAACCGTGAAATGAGTTTCGATTGATGCAGCATTCCTACTGGAGAAGGTGCGGTAAACAAACAAAAACGGGTAAGCCGTTGCGCACAGAACGGAAGCCAGTCAACACCAGTGGTTGCGTCGACTTGTGGGCAAATAAGTTGGCCAAACATGTGGGGTATTTGAACAATCAAATTAGCTATGAGGCAGCAAGTGGACTCACCAGAACGAACATGGTTGCAGTTCAGTAACAGCCGATGATGAGAGTAGTTTTTAAGTGTTATTTTTCCAATAATGTTTTGTATCACTCACATTTTCGTTCTTGTGGGTCGTCGATGCGATAGGCAGTTTCGAGACAAACAGAGCACGCGTCGACAGTATATTAGACACTTGGTGTATTTTACTATTTTGAGAAAACACTCATTGTAACTATTTATATAATGCGCTCCTCTCTTTGAATAGCACAAAATGTGCACTGTAATGCGTCCAAAGTACCAGAATGGTTAGTGAGTGGACTGAATTATCTCGTGCACCTCCTCAGGAGATTATCCGTGAGTTTTCTTGCAGAGATTGAGTAAAGTGATATCAAAACATTGTGCGCTTTGAGAAGACGTGGGCCGAGTAGGACTCACAATTCATCAGCGGTATGTGGCCAGAACGGGTTGATAGAAGTGACATCCTTTCCTCGAGTACCGACGAGAGAATTATACGTGCGGCGTACAACAATCTGAACTGTCTGCATACCGATCAGAACAAGTGTCTATCGTAGATTTCAAGGGTTCTGTCTGATGAGTTGACTCTCTAGAGTGCCAAATTCCTGAAAAGCTCCACGAAACTGGACGAACGTAGGGGGTGGTTCATCCTGAAAGAACTACCGTAGATACTGGTGTCCGATGGTATTGACTCCTCTTCAGCAAACTTTTTTTACTTCCTAATCAAGTCTCATTACAAATCACCACAACGCCATTGCATCTGGATCAAATCCACGTGACATGTTGCCACCGGTATGGTTGGCTAACTGAGTAGCGTTTAGACGGGACAGTAAAGGTCGGTAGATACATACACACAGCACGACTAACGCTCGCTGAACGCGCGGATCACGCGATTAACTGTATGGATCAGATATTAGCTAAATATGGCCACATTCAGTTTCACCGTCGAGCCGTACCGGGTTGTTAGCTAAACCCAATCTTGCTTACAACTATTACTTCTATTACTGAGATTACGAACTCAAGCTAGTGTGGACATTCATATGACAGTTCCACTACTTCGTGTAGTGGTAAACAAGGCGTACTCACTCACCTCGTTTCAAACTTTTAGATGGCCTGAGGTCATGGGTCAGGCTGCGTGTGTCAGCGCTAGACGGCATCGAACGTCACACATCACGTTGATCTAGCGCCTATGTGCACCAAGAAGTCTCGAGTATGTAAGTGCATGCATGCTGGGAGCTGTAAAACTATAACAAGCCGGTTTGAGGATTAAACGTGTAGCGAAGGAACATACACCGAAGACGGCATACGTTTCACTAGATGAGGCCAGAGGACGACTGCACACATATCAACAATAACGGTCTATTCTACAACATAGTTTTCATACAATTTTCTATCCAGTCAAAATTCGACGGAATTAAACATGAACGCCTATGATTCGAGACTTCTGTGATACAGCTGGCCAATGCTTTTTAGCTAGAGAGTAGGCTACAATGAAGTTGAAATCCCTAATATCTACAAACGAAAAAACTGAGAACACTTTTTTATTCAATTCAAAACCGTCACAAACCTGATCAGATTATGGCCACTATTCATCGAAACAATGACATGACTGTAGAAGAAATAACGCCACCAAAAGTAAAAACCAAAAAAACTAAACAAAGTGAGAATAAAGAAGAGAGTATATGGATGCAGGCGCGTTACAGACTGAAGCGCTTTACTGGGCAACGTTCTTGACTAAGCAATCTAAATAAACATGAGGACCCCAATACAGCGAGCGATATTTACTGGGTTCACTCGGACGAACGGTTAGCGTCCATATTAGATGATCCTACTGTTGTTTGACAAACATGTAAGCTTCCTCTAACTATCTATAGACGTGATGAGTAAAGTGCGGTAGGATAAAAGCTCGGTCAATGTGGACTGCAGTTTTATTATTTGATCAATTGATCGCGTATCTGAAGATTTTATAAGTACGCGCCTGCAATGGGTCGCACCGCTCATGACATCATCCAAATTCACATTGACTAACTGGTGGAAACAACGATGGTCAAACAGTACATGCCTGTTCATATGTATGTTTCCGTACGGAGGGACAAAACAAAAGAAATCGTGAACAAGCATTAATCAACCTCTCTTAGAACGATGACCAGACGTCTTTTCGATATCACAGAGGACCTAACCACATAAAAACAACACATGCCATTCTGGCCGGAATCCAACCAGTAGTATAAACTAACGAGATGGCACTATTTAAGTAAGGGGAATGGTCCACAGTCTGAATGGTAATTGCATTGAAGAAAGTGAATGTGAGAATGTCCCGAATCTCGACGTAACACTCCGCACATTGAAGTTACAAAGTACGGTCTATGGAGATCAGTTCTATCATTAAACTTGTCTAGCATGTAGTTGCTACAAGCGACTTTTGAAGACAAAAACAACTGTAGATAACTACCAACTACGAGGAACCTGTTCAGTTCCCCAAACTTACCGAAACAGTATTGACAGTTCTGATAATCTCTGATAACCTTTGACTTATTAACCTTCAATAACTTGGATTCTTGAAATACTTTTACTCTTTCTACAGTATAATAAGCGACCAATGACGTCCCGTCACTAATGCAGTCCGATTCAGGACAGCTACACAATTTATCAACCAATCTCTCAAATGCGACTGTTACATTTGTCTTAAGATTCAATGACTGAATAGCTTAACCTATGTTGGACTGTTACACTAAGACCTTTGTATCTGCTTAGATCACTTGAGAATATGCTCCATCTGAACATCTGAAGTTCAACATCAGGTTGATGACGAGCCGCAAGAAACTAACGATCACAGTTCATATGTATCCACTGTTAATTCCACCCCATTATTTCGCTTGCCCGGGGCTCCGAGTTACCACAGACATCGCAGCTGGTTAGTTTAGCCGTCTAATTTAACGACCTGTAAAGAATTTAAGAATTAACACCTGTTGTTTGCGAGAGAACGGAGCAATCCAGACACAGGCCTGAGATCCTTATCGCTGGCAGGTTTGAGATGTTAAGCAACCTCTGATGCCTTATACCGTATCCTCCTTCTGGTCACAAAATTACCCGAGCAATCCTACTACACATATCGTTCAGCCGACATTAGTATATCTCACAGTGTGACGCAACTTAATTGGTGTAGCTTTCGGTTATCATGGGATTGGCATCACCCCTCTTCACACTGGTAGACCAACGCTATCCTCTCAGTGTTCTCTATTCGGACAAAACCCGGTCTGTCAGTGTTTCTGTTAGCAACAAATTCCGAAATATGAAAAATCCGGTGTGACGTATAACACACTCCGCGAGACCTTCAAATTTTCTCTGCTGCATAGGACGTTGTTTACATACTGTCGGAACAATGTGAACAACGTAATCATCAATCTGTGGTTTTGCGCCTTCGCAATTCTCATCACCTGACAAATAAACTAGAAATAAAATTAACAGGAGTTATCGAAAATCGATGGGGAATTTTGGAGAACATCGTGCACAATAGAGGATTATAATGAGGAAGTAAAATATCCGAGAAGTACATGCATCCATGAATAAAAAAGGACAAATTCCTTTCTTCCTAACATGATTTAAGTGAACGGTGCTATCCAATTTCGTGAATGTCAACTTAGGTGGGCAAAAGGTTGGATTGCATGAAGACTTCGATGACGGAGTCGCATGAATCGAGGGTTTTCATATCCATCACAAAGGTCATCATGTGTTACCGAAGGTGTCGCTGAGATGCTGGTATTTGTAAAAATGTCTCCGTGTAAGTTCACTTTACTTATTCAAACATTTACGCAACCTGCTTGGTTACTGATTACAGGAGCAGATTTCTCAGCTAGTTTCGTCCAACTGCAGTATGTAATAGTTGACCTTTCAGCTGTCCAGTCAATGAGACTGACATCTTTCGGTGAAATCTCATCAGACTGCTACAGTTACAAAAGACGATAAAATTAAACACGGTTACATGCGAAGTCTGGTATTTGTCAAAATTCACACTGTATCACTTTTGTGTTTGCGTACGCCAACTGATTACACATCGATCGGGCGAGACAGCTAATTGTCAAGGCATTTGAAGCGATTGAACGAAGTTTTTCTGTCCACACAATGTTGGATTAAATAACTGAATCGCAATGGTCTCGGCAGTGGTCAACATTCGCTGGTAAACTAATTTGGACCAGCTCGGTGGAACCCTGTAGATAACGGTGAACGATCGATCTATGTTGACCTGATTATCATTCTCTGTCAGGTGACCCACAGAAGCACTTGTGACTGATTCCCTTTCACCTATCCCGATCCATGCTGAATGATGTCTCTGATTCTTCTAGACAAATGTCGAATCGTGCGATGCACGTAGTTTGCTGAACAATCACAAACGAACAAGTAAATCACCACAGATGAATTGTGGACGGACACTTTATCCTTCAGATTTGGTATGACCAGCGGTTAACTGGTACATGAAATAATCGATCTAGCTGCATTGAATGTTCTCCTAAAAGAACTAGTGGGTCGACGGGTCAGTGATTCAGCTAACGTACCTACTGTGTATGGTAATAGCATGAAAATGGGCTTTTTATCAACCCCTGGAATGTTAAATGATGCTTGAACTGCTCTCATGTGTTTGGTCGCAAAGTTGTCAGGGTAGCCATTCTCTTGTTCAGTACGTGTTACAAACTGTAGCTCGTGTCCCAAAGCATCTGCCGGAAGGATTTTTCTGGTTCCATCCGTCGAACATTTCACTAGGTTTCGTTTGTATTTTAAGTCTGTAAAACTGCAAAAATTGCTGTACTGGCTTGACCAAGGAGTCTTACGAGAAACGGAGTGTTTCAAACTGTCATCAGTCCTTATACTCAGAGAGACGTCCCGGAAATGGAAGGACACCTGATTCTAGTTACGAGGTGAAACTTATCGGCGGATGTGAGGTTTAAAACATCAGCTATATTGACAGATGAATCTACGATAACGAATATACCATCAACATAACGCCGGTAGAAAATCATTTGATTTATAACATTGCTGAGCACTGTTTGTTCCAACTAGCTCGTAAAAATATACGCCAGCAGTGATCCCAATGGTGACCCTGTTGTCACTCCGTCAACGTGTCTATGGATGTCACTACTGAAAATGAACTGCACGTTGTGGATGCATTTTAAAAGCTATTCCTTCAAACACTCTGTTGGCAAGCCGATCGAAATGTTGTCGCTTTCAATAAAATCGTGTAAGTAATCTAGTTTTTCCACCAGTGACACATTAAACAGGGAAGGTACGTCGAGATAGCATGATATTATTATCGAGGTGAATTTCGTGACCTGTATTCACAAATTCAAAATATACTTTATGGGTTGTGAATACAAATTTTCCTCCGAACTGGTTCCAAGATCTCAGTAAACCGTGCTAAGGCGTGATACGGTGAATTCATCCACGTCCAAAACAGATCGCAGAGGGCAGTTAGGCTTATGAATCTTTGGTATCCCATACAGGCTGGTCACTGCCATTCGATTACGCAGTCCAAACTGTGTGGGTAGAAAAACTCCATTCAATCGTTTCGACTGCCTTGGCAATTAGTTGACTCGCCCGATCTATCCGCAGTCAGTTAACACTCAAACGGCGTTCACAAACGCAAAAGTGAGATGATGTGGATTTTGACTAGTACCAAGTTTCGAGTGTAACCGTGTTTCGTTTTATAACTATAACAGTCGGATATGATTTTATCGAAAACAGGTTTGTTACATTCCGTATTCTGCGATTCAATGGGAATCCTCGAAATAGATACTATTGTTAACGGTTTTGCAGTAGACCTATTAGATATAACTGACACGTTGTTACGTATTGTATGAGGTGATTTTCAATAAAACCATTTTCCTCGCTACGTTCAATCTGCACAACATTGTAGCCTTTCCGACACGTTTGGACGCACATTTTGATGTAGCATTCCTTAGCAACGTTGTTATTTGCGATCAATAGATGCAACCCATACAGTAACCTTGACATTAGAACCTGAGATTCTCTTCCATGGTCTACAATGAGATACACCACAAGCTCATCATTCGATGCAAAGATCGTAGAAGCGGATGTCGGCAATCTCTACCCGACAACTGTAATAGACATAGGGAAATATCTATTTCCAACTTAAGCTTGTTTTGTTCAGGAAGACTCGTTTATTGTTTGTGATCAGTTGACCAGCTACTTAAATTTCTGCTTCCAATTTTGCTAGTCATGGGAAGCGATTCCTATTCATGAGGGTATTTTTCTCCTCCGGCCACAAGAGACTTCGAAAGAAGAAGGAAAGGGTTGAGGAATCGAAAGACTATTCAACAGTCGAATGCATGTCGAAGTCCATAAAATGTGAGTTAAATCGTTTGAATCCGGTACACACGAACACAATACTGGGTGAAAAAGATGTCACGAGATATGACAAATCAGAAAATGGCTGAATACATCAAACACTCCCTCCAAGAAAACAATTGTAGATGCTGATGGACTCGGTCACAATTTCAGCAGAACGGACACTTCCACAGAGTTTTTTCTCAACTGATCGGTCCACTCTAATTGCATCGAGCCGTTTTCAAAGAAATTGTCCAGTTACAGTCCAGAAAAGCAAGCGGACTTGACGGCTTATAACGTGTTGTCTTTGCGATGCGGGCTGGATTGTTTGACAGTTTCAAGTTGGGTTATTCACTCAGCGTTCAGAGCAAATTTGCTGACTATTAGAGGACGGCTGGCACCACACCAATCCCCAAACAGAAACGAATCTCAAGTAAACTGGCATCAATAAACGTTTTTGAGGAACTCACTCGTAATCGAATGGAAACTCAAGTGAACGGGTTTTAATCAATCAACATATCTGTGATGAAATTCTACTCGATTCAAGGCTTATCCAAACCCCGACACAATAGGAGTTCTAACAAGGAATCAATCCAAACGTCGCGTTGAAGATACTACACCAGGATTGGACGAACAGTCTCAATGTTACGTCTTCTGTGATTCGCTTATTTCTTTGTTCCCTATTACACCAATTAACGTTT
>LUCH01018780.1:0-11675 GCA_013368495.1 Paragonimus heterotremus | reverse complement strand
GGGTGCTAGTTTCAGAACTGGGGGCTGCCTTGCGGTTCTACAACAATGACAAACAAGGTGGATGCAGTCTAGCTGTGTTGTTGTCAACATTTTATGGACGTTTTTTGAGATGTATAGACATGAGGCGTGAAACCATGTGTCGCAGAGCAAGTACTGCATGGCGTGGTCCCTCGCGCGGACAAACTTTATACAAGATCCACAGTTAGACCTTTTCACCGTCATTGGGGCGAATAACCGAATAAGAATAGATTAATTCGTCATTCCCGAAGTCTTTTGGGTAGAGATACAGTGAAATCCTCAATAAAAAATCGCGGAGAGTGATTCGAACTCACAGTATTCAAAACATCTCGCTTTTGGGGAGTCGTTCAGACTTTACTGATACGTCTTCCGTTTTATTTGCAAGCTTATCTTTTGAACCTATCCGTCACCGTTATAACTCTCCCTCCATGTTACCATATTTTTGTCATTTTCATGGTTTGATTGATCAGGCCACCACAAAACTGGTGAACCCGCACATTTTTCCGAACAATTCTCTATCCATATTTTGAAATTGATAATGCTTGATGAAACCCTGCCATAAAATTGCACGAATACAGCGCCCGGAGCCCTCGAGTGTGTTTCCACCAGATTCAGACCGTCTTTACCACCAGGCGGATAATGCCAGAGAAAATAAAATTATCGTACGTGGTACAATCTGTTCCCTTCCGATGTTGCCGCAGAAGTTGAAGTTCTGTTAAATTCAGTCTCGTCCGATTCCCCCCATACCATTCTAAAAGACGCCATCATAAAACGGACTAGAACGTTAGAAGCTAAACTACTACATGACTTGTTCAACTCGGTGGAGCCAGGTGACCGATCCCATTTCAATTGCTATGCTGTATGAGAGCCCTTCAAGTCTCACGGATGCCCGATGATGCCTTCTTGAAATAGTTGTGGGGGAAAGGCTGCCGTCTGCGGTGCAACACATTTTGGCCGCCGTGGACAAAAATAACTCAGCTGACACTTCGACAGCACTTGCGGGCAAGGTATAAAAAACCCACCCTTCACAATCGGTGGACGCCACAACCATAGCTGTCCCCACGTCGTCCCCTTTAGTCTCAACTACCGACGATGGCTTAAAACTCCTGATAGAGAAGATGTGCCATCGTACGGACAGTATGGCCATGCATATCAATGGGCTGAAAAAGCATCCACCCAGAAGCCTTACACGACGTAACCCCCGAATACCATCACGGTGGTGTTGGTGGAACCAAACCTTTCGAAACAAGGCGAAGAAGTGCACCCAGACGTGCATATTTCGAACGCTACATGCACCACCGCCAAACCGGCAGGCAAGCCAGTAGCGACGACAACTGTCGCTGGCCCAGCAGGTACTAGTCGTCTGTTCTTCACTAGAGATCGATCGACCGGCATGCGGTTCCTTATCGATGCCGGGGCCGCGCTCAGCGTCATTCTACCGCAACCAAGTGGTTGGCTTCAGTATGGCCAATATACTTTACAGGCTGCAAATCCAAGTCACATCAAAACCTTCGGGGAACGCTCCCTCACCGTCGATCTTGGTCTCCGGCGATCACTTCGATGAATATTCCCGCTCGCTGACGTTCAAACACCACTGATCGGTGCCGATTTCCTGGCACATTTCAACATTTCTGTTGATGTCAAGAAGCGTAAGCTAATTGACAATACCACTACATGCACTGTAAACGATATCCAATCGACGATTGCATCAATCAGCATCCGGCCCGCCCTTCCACTAACACTGCCTTCTGCAGTAATGCCGAAAGATTTTCCTCCGTCAACTCTGCCGTGCCCACATATCGAAACGATTAAACACAATGTAATACATCATACTATAAGAAGCGGTCCTCCGATTTTCGCTCGTCCACGCCGTTCACATCCAGACAACCTCAAAATAGCTAAGCCTGGATCCAAGCATATGCTCCACTTTGGCATAAGTCAACCTTCAAACAGCTCTTGGGCGACACAACTGCACATGGTGATCAAAAAATCTTCGGGCGATTGGCGACCATGCGGGGATTACCGTGCTCTCAGAAACTGCATAATCCCAGACAGGTACCCTATACCACCCGTCCACGATTTTTCTTTGGGACTCGCTGACGCTACTATTTTTTCCAAATTAGACCTAGTACGTGCCTACTACCACACCCCGGTCACGGAAAAGGACATCCCGAAAACAGCCATTAAAACACTTTGGACTTCCGAGTTCAACAGGATGCTCTTTGGACTTCTTAATGCGGCTCAAACTTTCCAGCGATTCACGGACGAAGTATTACGTTGAATCCTTTCCACGGATGTCTAAACCGTCGAGGATTTTAACGCCAGCCGCTCAACGGAGGAGCACTATTCTCATCTTCATGCTGTTCCCGACCATTTCGCGCAGCATGTCGGACGAAATCACCGAAAGGCCATCAACTCACGTAGACGTTTTTGTGTAGTTTGCAATTTGCTCAGTCACATCTTTTCCTAATACTTTTGAGCAAGCTAACTGAAAAGGTCTTTCTTTTCTATTGCGCGACTGAGCCTTGTAAACAGCCGCGTGGATTACGTATTCCAACACCACCAAGTTCATCAGGATTCTTCTGACTGCATCGTTAAACCCCCTGGGACAAGTGTTAAGGATAATGAGCTAGCTGATGCTTCTGTTTTGTGACGAAATCTGAGTGAGTTGAGACTGTGAGGCTCATTAGTGTGATTAGGCGGGCGATTTGCAGCATTGTCTCACCGCATTATTGAAAGTGTCATCGATAGCACACTGATGGATGCAAGGGTCCCACCATCCATTATGAAGCCTTCGACTTCCATGATAACTCTAGTGACTTTATCGAAAAGCACCTCAACGATTCTCGATCCCCGTCGGCAGTCTTTTCATAAAACACTCCGCATGATGATTTTGTCCTTGTGTGTAAACCGAGAAGCAGATGTATAGAAATGTCTCACCCGGTAGCTGATGAAACTCCAGCGTCATTGGAAACCAAGTTGCAATGTCTGGCGATAGTATTCCAGAATAAGTACACAAGTTGTGGGCTACGAGACCTGGTTTCGCAGTTCGGCTGGTCGGAGCAGTACAGATTACTTTCCGGCAGTAAGACACTCCTCGATGGTCAAAACTATACAAGATGAAAATGCATCGTGCAACAGACAGTATGTGCAACTGTCATCACATTTGACAAATGACTGAAACCTGTCACACAAATAGCAAGACGATCCGGAACAGTTAGCAGATGTGCTCTCGTCTGATACTAGAAAAGTGATATAGTGCCACGCCAAGCGCAAGAAAGAAGATATGGGATTCCATTGCATAAAATTCGTAGACGACCCGCCTTCCGATAAAAGACCAACTATAAACTAGGGGGCAAGTAGACACACAAGGTTTGCACTGTATATACTGAATACCTCCCGCCGAAACTCGGGAATACGTTCGATGCAACAGCATCCCTCTGAGAGCGAGTGCTGGTTCCGTTAAAAACCTGTTCATTTTTACAGGTCCAGTGTAGTCCATAGGTGTGAATCGTAAAATCCCGTGTTAACATCGGTTGGCTCCATCATCACAACTCCATCCGAACAACACCATTACAAATCATCAAAAAACCACGCGGGCAATTACTTTGTAAAGCCGGAGGGTGTAACCGTTTTAAAATAACCAATGTGCTGTTCAAGGTACCACTGACAATCTCATTTCACAAACCGTTAGAAGATTTGCGGAATTTCATACACTACAGTTGAAAATAATCATACTAAAATTCCGACGAGAAACCACCGGCCAACCAACCACTTCATCGTTCCAGATAGGCTTTCTGGTGCAGACAATGGTGAATGTACAGTGGCTTACTGTGAAGTAAAGGCTAGTGACATTTGTGTGTGGACAGTGTTAAAGCAGCTGTCTGCCTTGAGTTAAGACTGTTGCGTGCCTGATTGAAAACTGGTAAGCAAGTTCCGTATAGTCGTTTATTACCTTCTCGGTGATTCTTATTCTTGCATCCGATATTCTCTTGGTAAAGGTTGCGAGCCTTCCTTGCAAAGACTGACACGTCCACGAACGTTATCCTTAGTGAATTACAACGTCATGACACAGGTTACTTGTGGAAACCTGTTTTCATGTAGCACTTCATTCTTACTGATCATTGCTAGATAGTCGTTTATATGTACCTTGGTTTCATTTGCGCTTGATCGCTCCGCCATTGCGCCACTGTTGCATTTTATCATATTTACGTGAACCGTTATTTTCGGAACTTGTGTAATAATAATAACGTGTAATTCTCAACGCATCTATGAGAAGCACCATTGGGTGTGCGCGATCACGACAGATAATTACAGGCGGTACGGAGCGAGAGATAGTTACGTAATAGGACAACCATAATACCTTTCAGCAAAAAAAGCGTCATCATAGAGAATAGGGTTGCAGTTTACAAACGTTTGATGCACGGACCAGGAAAGAGGTTGGTTCGCTTGTTCCGCAGATTCATTCCAAAAGATGAGATGTTACATTAATTAACCTTTTACGAGGTTATGTAGGAGCCTATGCTTGAAATATTTAATGAGCACGCCTGGAACAACGTGTTGTTTTAGCGTGCGGTCGAAACCAGCAAGCAATTTGAATTGTGTAGCAGGACTTGCAGTGGTGCTGTCGGCGCAGTTTCAATTTTCCTCCGCGTAAGTCGTGCGCATGACTTACTGAACCTGTGGCTCAAACTTGTTTGTGTTGCTCCCTTTTTACAATGCTACTGTTGGAACTTCTACTGCGGAAGAACGCTGTCCCTCGGTATCCCTACCTTGCTCAGCAGTTGGTCCGCAAGTGTAACGCACGATCAAAGTGTAAACGGTCGGTTTGCATGTTACACTGTAAAGTGCGCTTGAAACCAGCAAGCACACATTCATTGAATCTGGATTGTGTGACAAAGCGTATTGTTTTTTTGTTGGTGCCGTTCGTTGTTTACGTCTATATGAGTCGTGTGTATGGCTTACTGGGCTTTCAGCTTATGTTTGATTTGTGTTTTGTCCCTTTACGAGGCTGTTGTTGGAACCCTCACTTCGAACAAACGCCATCCCCCAGCGTGTTCACGTCGCATTATAGCTGGTCCGTATGCGTAATGGACAATCAGAGTGAAAGCGGCCTGCTTGCATGTTACAATGAAAATACATATTCGAACGATGTCACCATTATTTGACGTAACTGGCATCGGACAAATATTAAAATAAATCGGCTCCAGCGGGGGAGGACAGAAATATTCATGGTAATAATAATAATTGTATACTTCTCAACGCACCTGTGGGAAATACGTTCAGATGAATGTGCTCAGTACAAATATTGGAAAACGAGACGCATAAATGCATATCGTACACATTAACTTTCGTTGTACGATACAAAGATTATGAAAATAAAGTAACAAAACAGACATGATGAAAGGGAAAAAGTTCAGTTCATGTAGCAGCATTTGGGACACGCTTCTGAAAAGAGTTCTCAAAACATTCAATGCTCGATAAAAATGCTGGACAGTTATATTATGTCTCGCTTCACAAGGTTAACATCAACCTAATCTTTAAGGTCGTGCCAGGAATAGGATTTTTGAGAAGGGATAATTCTTTCAGTGATCCAGGGCTTGATACACGGGTTGCAGGGTGTAGCACCGCTCTTGGGAATTACGGTAAGTATCACAAAACAAACTATGATTACTCGAATAAGAGAATTTTTGGAAAATGAGGGTCAAGTAACGCTTAAAGCGATCGCTAGAAGCGCCACTGTGGACCTCAGCAGCAAGACTGTTCCAGAAGTTAACAACCCTGTATGAAAAACACTGCTGTCCAAGAAAGGTCCAATAACGAGGCTTGAAACGCTTTCAGTTATGTCCACGCTGATCATCATCATTCGCTACAGTGAACAACTGATCAACGAGGCCTATTCTGAGGAGCAAGAGTGGGGAAATTAGACCACCGCGGAGCCGTCGAAATTCAAGTGGGTATGGATCAAGAATTTCAAGTAGAGATTTGTATGGAATACTACTTAGGCATGTGGCTAGTTTGTCAGCTACGCGCTGGAAACGCTCAACAGCTAGTATGTCTTTCTTCAGGCCGGTATACATGACCTGAGTAACGTACTCGAGGAGCGGTCTTATTTAACCCCGTAAAGCGTTTGGAACACATTCTTGTCCATAAGGGCGAAAGTTCGTTTAATCACCCTAAGGGAAGCAAACCCCTTCATTCGCCACCATTTCATGGTGATGCGCAAAAGATAAGTTCGACGACAACCGGATACCCAAATCCTTTCTCACAGCGATTTTCATATCTTTTGTGCCGACTGCTCTATGACTCACAAGGGCGATGCAGGGGTCTCCATTGATTGACGTGTGCGCACATTTTGTCATTTATTGGGAGACTCCAATTGTCCGACCAACGCTCAATCGCGTCAATATAAAACTGTAGTTCACTGGGATCAGTGGCATTCCATATTTTTAGGTCATCGGCGTATAGGGGGGCGTTGCTGAGGATACTATCTGGAGGGCCGTTGATGTAGATCGGAAATAACAGGACCAAAAATGACCCTTGAGTAACTCCCGCAGAAATGAAAAAAGAAGATGAAAGGTCTTATCTGGTCTTAGCTCTGAACGTTCTGTTATCAAGGAAAGAGATAATCCAGCGAAGAACCATTCCTTGAATACTGTAGGCTTCCAGTTTGTTTCAGAGGGCCGTGTGGGACACACTCGAAAGCCCTGGCAAAGTCGGAGAAGATGGCATCTGAGATTGGGCCAGTGTCCCTGGCCTCCGTGAGACCGTCCATGAAAACAAGCATATCAGTTACCCATGACTGACCAGGAAGGAAGCCATGACGGGTAGAGGAAGAAGGATAATTTGATAAGAAATGGTTAAGGATGGCGCGTTTTAATAAGCGCTCCATTATCTTGCACTGAATACTAGCAAAATTGATTGGCCGACAGCTAGCCGGAGAGTGCCGGTCATCCGCTTCAAATATGGGCATCACCGTCGCCTCCTTCCATGCACTAAGGAGAATGCCAGTCTGGAGTGTCTGTTTAAACAGTTTGTAAACGTGTTCTGCCAGGTCAGTAGTGGCTCATTCGAGAATTCGGAGGTGCATCCTGTCAGGACACATTGCACTATATAAATTCACCTTAAATAAAAAGTCCTCAACATTCAGCAGATGAAATTAACAATCGAGGAATTTCGTCAATTTTTTGTGGACGGTTCTGGCACATTAAAGAGACGGCATACAATCCTTGCGCTAACGGTTTAGTTGGGTGTTTTTACCAACACCCGAAAACTCCTATAACCGCGCAATTTGACGCAACGAAATGGAATGAGCGCCTACCACTCATTCTCCTTAGAATTCGGTCTACCGTTAAACAGGACATCGGCTCTACTGCCTCTGGAGTGAGTTGCAGTACTAACTTGCACACACCCCCAGAAGAACTGATCCAACCCTCGACCCATTTAGGCCCAGGTACGGGTTACAATCTTCGTTCACGACATCACGCATCGTGCCTTTGTTTTACACTGACCCGTCAACATTTGCTAAGGGAACGAAAGTTTCCGGATTCGTTCACATGTAAATTTGCGTTCATGTGCCAAGACGCCACCGGACAACCATTATAACCACGATACCTCAGTCCCTTCAGGGTGGTTGAGCATGATGGAAAATTCTTCATTATCAACTGGTCCGACCAAACCTAGCCTACACAGGTAAGGTTGTTGACCCGCGTAACCCGATTTTGACCGAAAGCAACCCCTCCCCACCCCCGACAGTACCACATCGACCTGCAACCAATACCCTTGTTCTCTTGAACAACACGCCAAACGTAGAGGGCGGTCTGTACACTGGCGCAAATACCTGACAGGTTACAGTATATGGGGGGCTTGTCAAGAGTGCGGTTTGTTTACTCTTCACTGCCGTTCTCTCATCGTGTTTTTAACCCACAAACGCTCTGGTGTGGTTAATGTAGTGTCCACAATTCACGGTTATATTTCATAATTCATCTTAGTACATTTTTTATATACCTTCTTGCTACCTACATCCGTACACTTATTTGAAATCATCACCATCACTTTTTAAATTGAATCATCAACACGAATAAACGGGATTTACCACGCATTATCTCTGTTTTCTTCGTTCGTTAGAATTTTTGGGCCAGTAAAACGACTGGACGGCGAAACATTTTAACTATGCGTATTAACTGATCTATCGACGTTCAACGTTCGCCATCTCATGTCGCTCATGGAATCATCTATCTGTCGTCTGACGAACCTGCTCTCTGGCTATGTCTTTCTTTTCTGTGGTGGCTGTTCAATCCAGCAGACGTTGACTAATCAGTGAGTCGCTCCTATTTTACTGATACGTCTTCCGCTTGATTTGTATACTTACCTTTTGAACATATCCGTTACAGATATCACCGTGATTTGCTCGTTTATATCGTTTAATTGATTAGGACACCACACCTTACTGTCAGGACCGAGCAGGAAAAAGGGAATTTCGAGAGCGGAAGAAATTAGAAGTCGAAGAATTTCCCCATTATTTTTATAGACGGTTCAAGAAAATATGTAGAAACTTCTGTCAGGATAAAGGAAGAGAGGAGGACTTACATTTCTGTGGAGAAATCGACA
The DNA here is from genome assembly GCA_013368495.1 of Paragonimus heterotremus. Taxonomy (NCBI): domain Eukaryota; kingdom Metazoa; phylum Platyhelminthes; class Trematoda; order Plagiorchiida; family Troglotrematidae; genus Paragonimus; species Paragonimus heterotremus. The sequence continues at coordinate 3,047 of LUCH01018780.1, read as the reverse complement.
GTCAACTGGACTGCACTTCTTCATTTCCTCTAGATCGACAGAATTTTGCAGACCTCGTGAACTGTCCAACCAGTACGGGATTTTGATTGTTCGGGCGTTATGGAATGTTTCCTCGCGTTAGAATTTATCGTGGAGTCAGGAATGACATGCAAAACTACGTGATAAACGAGGGAACGTAAAATGATCTTGTGAACCATGACGAATAATGGAGTATTTAATTTTCTAGCCAAACCTTTTATATAAATTTATAATTTTGTGTTAGTTAATAAAATATATATCTCTAACAAACAATTGTTGTCATATAAAGCGAAAAAAGTCGGTTCATTGCTTTTTCCGGTATGAATGCAGCCGAATTCCGATGTCCATTTGGTACACACGGCCGATATATAGAACGGAAATATATTTCGCAACACGGGAAGATTGCCGGGTGATCGATCAGGATAGGAAGAGGCATATATTTATAAGTAATTTTATGGGGCGAACAGTCCAAGTTACAAATATTTTTCTTCAGAAGAGTTTTGGCTTGCACAGCCATTGCATATTGATTGGTAAATAAACAAAACTGGTAATCATTAAGTATGGAGTAAGTGTACCAGGATGGTTTGATTATTACTAACAGGAGTGTGTATAAAGTTACCGTGTTGGCTATAGTTTTGTTGTTCAGCTGCAAGCTTTGGACATAACCATGTACAAGATCTATCTTGCTGGTGTCATAATAGGCATCGAAATTGAGGAATATTTCGAATGGTGAAGCTGGTGGATTTGATCAGTTTGAAGTGTACGTGGCGTTGCATCGTGTGCTATAGGTTTCCTCTCAAATTTTATTAAATTAAATCAGATGTTTGGATGTTATCGGGTCCATTCTCAAAGATATCGTCTTCAGCCAGGCAGAGTTTAAAAGTCTACATGACGTTCGTTTATGTCAGGAAAGTTTCTAAGCTTCGTTTGAATTGATGTATGTTATAACTGGCTCTAATTGCATGTGGGAGTTTGTTCCAAATGTAGGTATATTTCATTAGGAAAATATCTGAACGGAGTTTTTTACGGGATTCAAGAGCCATCAAAGTGAACGTTTTGTCGTTGAGGCTGTATTATGAGCTATGCTGAAGGCGGATCGCGAAGTTGACAGTGAATTTGCTGCTATAAACTAGATCATACATGAGTGCATGGTTCGGCTTGAGACGCCGTAGCCAAAGAGGATCCAGTTCAAGTGTCTGGCAGCGTTCTCTGTAGTTCAGAGAAGACGGACGACCCACTAAACCTTTCGTAAATGCACGTTGGAGAGTTTCCAGAGCTAGCCTATCAGACTTGCGCAAGTGACAGCATATGAGTGTGCAGTACTCAAGTTGGGGTCCCACGCACAGTTTATGAAAATGTAGTCGAGCTGGCGGAGGGAAGAATGAGTGTTTAATGTATCCAATCGTTCGTCTAGTTTTGGCTACTAGGAAAGATATATGTTCAGCGTAATTGAACGAGTTTGAGTAACGCATGCCCTGGTCGCGGACTGACCGTCCAGCTTTATAAAGTCCTCAGGTGAATGACAACCGTGTGCGACAATGGTAGATTTATCGGCCAAAAATTTCATCAGCCAGGTTTGACACCATGACTCTAATTACATGATGTCCTCCCGTATATTTCCTGAAAAATAATGGAGATCGCCAGGAGGAAAATTATAAACAAGTTTGATGTAATCAGCGAATAGGAGTGGTTTCTCACGCCTGATAACTTCACATATATCGTTTACTTGCATAAAAATAGTAACCGTCCGAGGACGATTCCTTGAACCACTCCACTGGTGACTGGTCTGGGCGATGAGCTGTTATCTCCTATTTTCACTGTTTTTGTGCGGTCCACAAGGTATGAAGCAAACCAGCTGAGCAATGGATCACGTATACCGAAAGATGCCATTTGGATCGGAAGGCACTTATGAGGCACACGATCGAAGGCCTTTTGCATATCCAAAAGTATAACAATAACTGCGTTCCCAGAATCAGCAGATTTTGTAACATGATTAACGAATTGCAGCTGGCACGTTATGTATGAACGTTTGCTGAGGAACCCATGCTGGGAGTGGTTTATAAGATTTTGTGATAATGGGAATTCAACCATGCAACATTTTGCAATCCTTTCCAACACTCTAGTGCAAATTGGGGTGTGGTTAATTGGACGATAATTACTGATGTCTTGTCACCAGCCACCCTTATAATGGAGTTGAATTAAGGAGCTTTTCCGCTGGAGACGGAAGGGGCCTTATTTTGGAGAAAGTGTATAAGTAGTAAGCAAGAGAAGAGGAATGTCATCCCCTCTGTGTTTGACAGCAACAGGATGAATACCCTCTGGACCAGGAAGATAAGAAGGCTTGATAGTAACTAACTTAGAGCATGCTTTTACTGCATCAACAGTAACGTGAAGTTTGACATCAGTTTGTTTCATAGGGTCAATGTTTTAGGTAGAATATATATTTCATATTACGCTACAGTTATTAATGTATAATTGGATGGTTTGAGGCAGGGGACCAAACGCACGGTGTGAGTTGATGTTATAATCACGTTATATAGAGTAAACGGTTTTCTGTGGAGATTTTTCGTATGCCGGCCAATTTAACCGTAATAACTGGCTACCATTAATTATAGTCTGATTAATTACGAAGGTAAACAAGTTATTACGCCTAGGCATACATATAAAATGTGAAAAAGTGTATATGCGAGATATAATCCTTTTTATCTTTGTCCTTTTGTTTTACGCACAACTCTATATAAGCGACGCACGTGAGTAAAATGATGCGGTTTTGTGAGTGCGTAATGAATTAAATGCGAGATGAGGTGGATATGCAGTAAACAGTTTCAGGCCTCGAGAATTACGAATTATAATAATAGTATATATTTTCTCATCGCAATCGCGAAAAACACGCTCGGGTGTGCGCGATCATGACAGACAATTACATGCGGTAGTGGATGGTTCGCTAACGATTCAAGGTTCACAACGACTTACGCGTAATCGATTTATCCAGAAATGCCCTTCTCACGCATCACAGAACATGTGCAGTT
>LUCH01018779.1:0-11676 GCA_013368495.1 Paragonimus heterotremus | reverse complement strand
GATCGGAGATCATTGTAACTATGATACACAGCTTCAGCTGACTTCAGACTAAGCAAGTCGGTTCGGAGAATACGGATTTTGAACAGCTATGCTGGATTGCTCCCCAGTGTTGAGTGGTCAGAATTTCGATAATGCACCAAGAAGTTATCCACACAATTTTCCAGTTTTCCAGAATTAGTTGGATTGATTGACTTGATCACACTTTTCAGAATATGCACAAAGTTATCAGCGGCATCACTGGATTGAAAATGTCTCTGTGCAGTGAGCACATGTGGACATCCTAATTTTTTCAGCCGGTCTTCAGACATCTGCGCAGTGATATATGTGTTACTGTCAGTGGCCAACGCAGATTTACTCCTTCCCGACTGAACTTTTTTGCAGTGCGATAAGAGTGAATTCCGAAGTGGCTGGAGATGTAAAATAAACTTCCGGTCAACGTGGATACGAATCAAGTATAATCAAGGCATAACATTTATTCAAGAATGGACAACAATAGTCTGCATCTATTCGTTATTAGGCCCCATAAGTCATTAGCGAAGGTGTCCGTTTCGATGGTTTCGACTGCGCTTTGTGTACACACTGAGAACAACCTTTAGAAATGTTACATAAGTCAGCCTCCACTTCTGGCCACCAATAAATCAGACGAGCCAATGACTTCATCTTTTCAATTCCCAAATGACCGGAGTGTCATTCTTCTGCGGATCTGCGGATCGTAATGTGGGAGAAGTAGTGATTATGTCACCAATGCACAGTAATCCATCGGGAGTAACAGGAAGTTCATCTCAATGTTTGTAGGATTCAAGAAATCTTCGCCGGACATCGCGATTCTAACCAGCACGTAATGGAGTAAAACTAATTGGTAGTATTTCCGAGTGCCACAAGGCAACTCACAACTAGAAACCGAAATTGACCGAGTCAATTACCAGTTTGAATCGTCACCTTCTCCGGAGTCAACATACCAAGATAAACGGTCATCACGAGGAACTAATTTTGTACCACGATGATTAGTTTTTTATGAAGACAGCCAAATAAACACTCCCCCGCTGAATCATGGCTGCAGAAGGCTTAGAAAAGGACTTATTAGGAGGGTAAATGAATTTAAGAGCTTCATTATCAGTGACTATAGTTAAATGAGCACCAAGTAAGTATTTGGGAAGTCTGGTGATCACCCAGTAAACCGCTAATGCTTCTCTGAGTATTTGCGCATATTCACGCTCTGCTGAACTAAGGCGCCTAGAAATGAAAGTGACAAGATGCTATTCTTCTCCTAACCTAGCTCCAATACCTGTTGGTGTCACGTCAGTAGTCAATATTGATGATAACTTTGGAGAGAACGTATGTAATAATGCTTCGAAAAACAGGAACTTCAACAGAACTCGGGGAGCTCATTAGTGTAAATCAGTCCAAATAAAATTATTTTAACGAGAAAGAGCAACGAAAGGTTTTGCCTTATTACCGGAATCAGGAGTGAATCAAGGAGAGTACTGAAGAAAACACAGTAAACAAGGAAACCCATCAAAAGTCTTTGGAATGAATGACCCAGCCGGAAGTGGAAAACGATCAGGATCATGACGATAACCATTCTCATCCACGAGAAACCCTAAACATAAGGACTTGGATATACCAAAAATGCATTTCAAGGAACTAGCAGCAACTTATGAAGAGCAAAACGTTCATGTTCATTCATCATGAATAAGCTTGGTTGGCGCACGAACGCTAATCTCATCCTGATAAATGGAAACACCCTATAGATTGAAGGTAATGGTGTTCATAACACGTTGAAATCTAGAAGTCGACATATTCAGATCGGAAGGCGGAAAATTATACTGGAACAATCCGAAAGGAGTATTAATAGTTGTCAGAACATTGGAAGCTTTACGAAGCAGAATCTTTAGAGAAGCTTTCTTTAAATCGGGCTTTGAAGAGTATTTTGAAGCATGCAATTGATGCAGGATATCCTCTGGTTCACCAGTGCCACAACTCCTCTGCCAAAGGAATTTGTTGAGCTTGAGTCGGTAATCACCGCAAATTCGAGGCGTTTTAACGTCATGTTTAAACGGAGTAACAACGGGTATAACCCAAGTCGAAAATTGCAAGGTCGTTAATATTATACTCCTCACAAGTTTATTGATTGCCTTTCCGACAGGCTCACTTAAACCGAAAGGGATGATTCGTCGCTTCATGAAGATCGAATTGCCTTTGAGTTCGAAGAAAATTAGTTCAATGCGCATACTACCGTAAGCTTTTGAGTACTGAAGGAGTAGATTATGCGTTTGCGACTTACGTGCATCCGGGAACAATGAAACATAAACGGTCAAATGTTCATATTTTTTAAACCAACGATCGATGTCCCATGATCAATAGCCAAAAAGTGGCAATTTTTAACACTGGAATGAACATCAGAAAGTGTGATATGGCACGAACCAAGAATTATCAAAGCGTTTCCATTGATACTTTTCAGAGAAACTTCAGAAGGTTCCATACTTATCGTCTTTAAGCACTTTACAATGTCAACGGGGATGAATGAATCAAAGTTGCCAGTGTCTGCAATAGATGAATGTTCAACTTAATTAGTAACTAGATAGGTTCGTTTAATGTGACTGGTAGAATCAACGGAATTAACAGCGAGAGCAATAAAATTGAAGTCGGAACCCAAGTTACCATCGTCACAATTAGACTGGGTAAAAGAAGAGTTTGAACTGTGACAAACGGATTGAATGTAGCCGATTTTACCTCACCACTGGCAATTAACGGTTCAAAGTCGATAGGTCAATCGAGAATGTTTGTTACCACATGACTTACAGCTGTTTCACCGTCAGGTGGCATGTGAATCAGGCTTATGTTGATTATTACCAACTGCACTTGGAAATTTTACCTTTTCGGAACGCTGCTTTTGTTGACCTTCTGATAGTCTCACATTGTTATTGTATAAAATCATCTGTTCATACTTCACAACAGCCTCGACATCCTGATACAATTCAAATGATGTTCCAACTGACCAGAAACTGCAATTCGGAAGCAGTAAAAGCTTCTGTTACAGATCACATATGTTTATTTCAGCGACCAAACGGTCACGAAGTAGAGTTTGTAATCGGTCTTCAAAATTACATCGAGCTGTCTGAGTCTAGATTTCGAGGATGGACTGCCTGATATCCTGATTTTTCCTCGCGAGCGTATGAAGTTTGGCTGCTTCAGAATTTACAGGTTGGATGTGTGAAGGCAGCAGTATTCTCAGTGATTCGTAGGAAATAAATTGGTGAATCAGTAAATGACAAGTTTTTCACAAAGCTGTACGCATCTTTACCGATTACGGCGGGGAGGTGAGCGGCTTTCCTTTCTGTCATCAGCTTTTTACCCGTGAGCGTTCTAAATAGTCTTCCATTTCTCTCGACGAATTTTGAATATTCAGGATTTCGAGTGGAGAGGAATCCATGGTAAGAAGTAACAGACGTCCGCCATGCCAATTGTGATCGTTCCAGAAATACAGAAGTGAAGTAATTGACTTAGCTCAACTTCAGAGCTAGTTTCGACACAGTAGTGACAACACCCGAACCGAGCGCAATTATACAGCTTATTGTCAACGATGTAATAAAACAACAGTAATAAGAAATAGGATTAATGGCATCCACCACAATTTCAAATGTCTTTTACAAGGGTGTTTAGAATTATCCTGCGTTTTTATTGATCTCGATATGATCTTGACAATTTAGAAGAGGTAACCAGTATCAGAGAATAAACAATCGGTCATATCTGTTGTGTTTCTTTGCACGTTACAAAGTAGGTCTATATGAGTAATCGTCACTAGACGGAAGAAGCAGACATGCTGGTGGAAAAGCGGGTTGAGCCACTTTTTCATTCACATGTCGCACTTTTTTGTCAGGCCGTCACTCAGGTGTTAGCGTAGTAGAAAAAGGGTTGTTTCAATGGGTTTTGAGGTAGTTTCACTCCTACTTTGCAAAGATTATACGTCAGATTTGGATTAGAGGCCTGACTGCGGTAGTTTTTGACGGCTACTACGAGGATCAGGCATTTACCTCTTGTTTTCGTAACAGCGAAGGTACCACTGAAAGGAGATCAATACACCTGATAGTGACGATCACAGTTGGGAGGCAAATATGGTAACAGAATTAAGAATAGTTTATGATGAAACGGTAACCTATCTTCAAAAATCAATGCAATGGAGCTGGGCTCTTCGACGAGCTCACTTTTCTGTTTGGGACAAGTTCACGCCCTAACTGATCACTAACATGTTAGACCGTCATCAATAAACTGCGGTGCGTAGGCTTCCAAACTCAGCCAATCAACAGTAACCAGAGTGATCGCTATGCTGTGCCGCTGGTAATAGCTTTTAAACACGCAAATGACGTTGTTACAAATGGGACTACGAGATCGGGTGAAATTCGAACGAGCCCGGAACCATTGATAAACAGCGTTGTCCTCACGCACTTACTGCTGAGCCGCAAAAAACGCATTGGTAGGTCCGAATGAGATGAAAATTGCTTGAAAAGTAAAACAAAAGCATCCTGAGTGGTACACCTACGTAGGCCTTGTGTAGGCGGCTAAATAGATTCCTGTGTACATCTTTTAAGCCAGCGGACATTCTTGTGTTACAACCGGTTGCCTTCATTTGAATATAAAACCGCCGTAGTTTTCTCCCCAAACTAACATTAAGCCTTTCCATTGAATAATCTCCCCTCCTCCCTGACGCAAACGCAGAATGAGACTGAACCAGTAATGAAACAACGACAAATAGACCTAATCAACCTTGACGGAACAATGTAGTTCAAAATGTTTCATCTATGTGATTACTTTGCCGTACTTTTCCTCTAATCGCGGAGTCTGCTTTGGTTAAGATATGTTGCATTTGTCGTCACTGGTCTGAAGGAGGCTTGAGTCAGGTGCTTCTTATGCTACTGAGACAAATTCCCAGAGTACTTCAGTAAAGAAAATAAAGTGCATGGGTGGTGACAGTAAATCCAGTTCAATCTGTTCGAACAGGATGCTCTTCACCAAACTAAGTTTTGTGGATGCAGCAAAGACTGCATATCTTGCTTAATATAAGAACTACAGTAAAAACTTATTGGAAAAAAATGTAACAGAATTTCTAATTATTTTGATGACAAATCCATTCTTCCATTCCGTCTCCTTAGTTAATAATTTTCCTGATGTTTTCTAACAGGCAACGTTTTGATCGATCGCTTGTTTGTTTAGGGTTACGTCAAAAAAGGCTACCTAAATGCGAAAACTGCCGTCAACTAATTGGCAGTGAAATACTGTGACTACTCATTAGTAATATGAGTGTACATTTCGCACTAGTCATCGCAGTGGTTAGTGTTTGCAAATGAACTTGATGTACGACTGGAAATGCGAACCTCTGTGCCAACTTCGAGACATTTAATCACGTGCCAATTAAGTACCGATCAGTTGCCTACTGTTTGCCAGATCTATTTATCGGACTGTACATACGCACTATTCCTAGAGAAATTACTAGCACCGGACAGAAGTTCTAAGTAGCCATCACCCGCTGGTGAGTTAGAGTGCACTTTGCTCAAATCTATGTTTCATTGTCAGTTTTACGATGTTTCGGATGACAGTAAGGGAATAATGAAGAAACTGGCGTAGCATTGTTGTCTGGGATCACATTTTTATAACGGGAGGAGTAATAGGTGTGAGATTGTTTATTAAACTTTGTGATCAGTTCAACCAAGCAAATGTGTTTCTAGTAATGCTTACAGTTTTGTCCTGAGGGAGGCACCAATAATGACCGGTGGCAACTTATTCAAGTGGACCAAAACTTAACAGGAAACCCAGGTATAGTGTTGTGCAACACTGTCCTGTCCAGGACAGACCGTTTTGACCCAGAAACTCGAAAAAGTTCTCTGTAAGACCTTCAGAGAAAAAGATGCAAGTAAGGATTAGGTCTCCTTTTTATTCTCATTACTCCAGTGGGTTGCGATGTTGAACGTTAAGTCTAAAGTCGTGTGTTATGTTTGGGAAACACTTCTGTCGGATCCTGTTTAACACGTTCCAGAACATTTGTATCTTTCCCCAGACAAGCAAGGAACAGCTTGGAAACTAGCTAACGTCTCAAGCTGTTACGGGTGTTTACCTTGGAAATAACAAGTCGTTTTTGCACAATACGTATTATGAATGCCTAAAGTCGTGTGTGCAGTTTTATCGGTATTGACTAGAAGACGCTACTACTGAGATCATTACTTGATTATGTTGAAACCAGCTTGAATAATTTTCGAATCACAGGAGTTGCGAACTTCGAGACCCTCTGAAAAAAGCAGTGGTCTGCTGGAAGCTTCTCCGTGGAAAGCTTTGGTGTAAATAGAAATTATCAAGGTCCCAATAACCGAGCTTTTCAGAACACCCGCTCAGATATGTGCCGGAAAGAAACGTTTAGAGCCAGCTTGTTTTACTGTTTTAAAAGGAATTTTTCTGCCACTCTGAAAGCCGTATGTCTCTAGCGGATCACATGACAGTGGAAATCCTCACCAAAGTCGAATGTGACATCTAAAATTAAATTGTCGATCTTGACTTCTGTCAGGTTGTCACGTGAACAAGCTAGCAAGAGTGGAGCGTTTTTCAGAGGATGCCCTGCGATCGTATGTTTCAAAGTGGATGTTGTATTATCGCAAACAGAATACCGGCTAGGCTGATCAGTTGGTAGCTTACAGACAAGTTAGGTTTACCTAGTCTATAAATTAGAGTTACAGTAGCTACCATTTATTCTACTGAAATGACACTTGCCGTTAGCTTCAGCATAAAGAACTCATTGAATGATTTTGAGGGTGTACTGGGTGCGTCGTCCACTATTTTTGAGTTACTTCGATAGGGGTCCTTTCAGCTAAATGGATGATTTCAGAACGTAGGCATTGCTACGCAATGTGTTCAATAAGATAGTGTGAAGAATTTATATAGAGGGCGCATTTACTTGAGAAAAAGTTTTATTTTTCTGCCCTAGCACGAGCACTTCGGATTGTGCTTCAAAGCAATTACGGTTTGCTTCTAATTTGCATCGATTGTCCACTATGTCGAAGTCCTCGGTATTTTTGTATTCTCCGGATTATTGTTTTTTTTAAACCATTGTGCAATAAGATTGCTAATACGGCATATACCGTGTGGGGGGGGGGAGACATAACTAGTCCTCATTAGGGCTGATGAGTATGTACGATAAGTCTGTCTCATGGTTAATGTCTATAGTCATTCGGAAGTCTAAATCGATCAAGACTGTTTCGGCAGAAAGCATACTGAAATGATTTTTCAGACTTCACATTCCATCCTGTAAAAGTTGTTGGTTGATTGCTTTCGGTTTTGCTGCTGAACGCACTTACAAGGAAAGTCGAAAACCAGGATTAAGTAACTTCTCTGCTGAAGGTAGTAATTTAATCCACTTAGCGAATCTCGTTGGGGGTTGTAACTTTCAGTAAACAAGGACCTTTTTTCCTGTAAGCAACCCATAGACGGATTGACATACTGGGTACGGCATAGCTGTAATTCTATTGGTGACAGTTGTGTATCGCAGGTGAGCCCAGGGCTTGTTGCCACGGATTCTTCTAAGTCATGCTTTGATACATTGACACCAACCACAACAAGTTAGTGAGATAAGTGTTGAATTGGAGTGAAAAACGCTGTTCGACAAAAGGTCACAATCACTAGAGCTTGGACGTGAGTGTAACCTTCATATTTGCTCAATTCCGCCTCAGAATTTCAGTGCATCTGTTCGGCATGTCCTTTTCAAATGGATGAAAGTGGTTTAGACTCAACAAACGTTAATATATTCCTCACGTACACCATACAAATCAGCATAATAGTATACTCGTCAACTAAGCTTAACAAAAGATGACAGACTAACCAGTTTAACATGTGCAATTCCTGAATAAACGGGACACATTCTTGTGATGTGCAACATACGTATTATAGTACTGTTTGCTGACCATTTACGCTGGCCAAGTACATGGCGTTCACTGTTGAAAATACGATCATTTTGTCATTCGCCTTGCCGTACACGTCTTAGTTTTTAGGACATGATGGTACCACTACATTACAGCCATCCAGGTTTGAAACAACCTCCTTCATATTAAAGTGCGTACATTCTCCGTCAACTGTCTTTGAAAACTCGAGACACTGTTGGATTTAAACTGAACAGCATTCACACCTGATCACAGTTTTCGATCTGGCAACTTGTTTATTATTGACAAACAAAGTAGTTGAGATTTCACATACGACAATTTGGTGTTGCTTAATGGCGCAGTGCTCGTCACGGCTGTTTCGTGAATTCGTAACTGAAATTCATATCGGAGTCGTGTCAGTATTGCGCTAACAAGAGTGAATCTTGAGTGTAGCTTGTCTTTTCAGAAGAGGCTGGTTAGGAATTCCACCCGAATGTGGAAGCTGCGATCAACTTTTTGTCATGATCAGTTGGTGTATATGTTAAGTGGATCTCTATCTACCTCTCGTGACGTTAGGTATACCCATAATTGATAGGAACCGTTTTCCATATCTTTCAGTATTTCGATCAACCTTGTCATATCTTTTATAGAGTTATTCTGGGTATTTCCAGCGAAATCGTTAGGCTCAGTTGTGGGTAACTTCGTGGCATCATAATCAGATGACTTTAGTTTGACCTTGTACAACTGAAACGAAGGTCGTCTCTCTTTACCATTATGTGTTCTAGAAGACTAACCTTTAATGATCTGGTTGGTTGTGCACTTTGACCTCCAAATTATTTCGGCGATCTCCCATATGTTCAGGCGAACTTGCTTAAAAGTCAAAATATCACCGTTTTGAGTAGGTAAAATGTTGTATCTGGTAGCACGGCGAGAGTAAACAATCTCCATTTGTCGAGTGCTCTCATACGAGACGAATATGACTACTCATCCTTCTTCAACTCATCGATCTGTTCATGCGGCACCCAATTATGAAAGCTGGCTGGTTTTCTCGGCTGTTGTGCGCTCGTGTCACGTGATGGCCTTCCTAACGCACATTTCACCCATGCATCGTGTGCGTACGCGTTTGTATTATGAAATACAGTCCTACGGTTTAGTCGCATCTATGCACAGCCGTCTATTTCGTGAAATTCTTCATTGGCTGTTTGAGAATAAGTGAGCACGGACTTACCTTTCGCCAACGTATTCTTAGTTAATGGGACGAAAATGTGTAATCTGTTGCAGCTTGTAACAATCTTATTTGTGAAACATTTGGTTGCTTCAGTTTTGTTGCGGCGATGTGAGCTTGTTGTTGGGCTTCAAACATATCAAACAACCCTGGAGTCATTCGACTGGGGCATATTATGGCACGGCAGACTAAGAAAGTATATTGCACTCGCGGTTTTGTGTTTTTTGTTGAACGACATCTTTGTGAGTATCTCGTTGAATTCGTACTTGATCAGACTCCCTCGGCTTAGTGGTAACCAGCGCAGATTGATGCACACAGGCCAAACTTCGTATCAACATCTTGATTTTGTGTAAAGGTGAGACCGAGTGAATAGATGAAAATTCCAGCATGGTAAAACTTTGTGTACTTAGGGTTCAGATATGCATTATCACATACGATGGAGAATGCGAATAACCAAAGTTGGTGATTAGAAAAACGGACAGCTGACGGGATATTTATTAATAAAGTGCTGAAACGAATGTTATTCATCAAGTTATTCTATTCATGGAGCATACCTACTGAACTGCATCATAGCAGATATGAACATGACGATGAATGAGTGTGAGCGCGCAAAAATCTCGAAACTCTTGAAGAAAGTGAGATGGTTTTTCTTCGAAGAGTCATTCTTTTGTAACTCCCTAGAATCGTATTTTCCAATAATATGAAAATGAGAAAGGAACATCAAGTTCAAGCTTGCTGGATTCAATGTTCTGGTCAAGTTTCACCAAGCTGGTAAAACTACGTCAACCAATAGCGTTGAGTACGCGCACTCGATTCTAGAGATTGATGTTATCAGACGGTTCGTAGGCTTATTTCCCGAAAAACAGTCAGGAGGTCTCAGCAACCCATCACAAACTTATAAAACAAATGGATCTAATGGTGAAATTTGATAGCCCTTAATGTTGTTTATTACAGTTAATTATACTTCGCTGGAAGATTACGTAAAGCTAATAGTTTTATAATAATAATAATAGTTTTATGTATATGGTTACGAAACAATAATTAGGCTGTATGTGAGCAACAGGCTCTCTTTAAGAGTTTTCTGTACACCTTGATAACAGCTACTTTTTTCTGAAGGGGGACATAATATAATTGCTATACTGGCAGTCATTAGCACATTATAGTGAGCAAAATTAATACTTTCACGTAAGTGTAAGCATAGACCATATGCACACATGGCCGAAAAATCTCCCCAAAATGGCAGCCTTCCACTGGGGGAAATGACTGACGTCTAATCGCGAATTAGGATTTCGTGTTTCCTGATCTTGGCAGAGTCGTGGTATCGTTGAATAATAACGGTAGTATGCAACACTCAGATGGTCGGAATCGAGTTTCATAAACGAGAAATTCGGGTATCAGTATCTGTGCTTCGACAACTGATAATTGGTAACGACCTATGTGGGTTTGTTCTAGATTTTAGAGATCAGGTGGATTTAGACGGTGACTGTCAAAAACATTGAGTCTCGTTGTCTAAGTGTTGTTACATTGTACAGAACCCAAAGCTGTATTCTCTATACAGTGTTGATCCTATGTTCTGTGGATCCGTCATTGTTGATGTTAGGAACGGTCAGTCCTCTCTGGTAGTGTTTAGCTTTCATGCATCCAGTTTCAGTAACCAGTGGTTAGCCTATATCTCTTTCAGTCCGTTTTGTGTATGTCTAGAAAAATTCCGGAAGAAATCTGTTTTTAATTTTTTTGAGATCAACAAGTAGAATCTAATCACTCTCCAAACCCTATCGGCTCTCTCTCTGACTCACTCATCCACGCCATAGTGATAACGTTGTCAAAGCACAGATGCTGATAACCGGGTTACGACTTTCGTGATTCACCACCGACCATATGAATGGCAAAGAATGTGGATAGTATTCTAGTCATACTGCGACTCTGAGTAAGCTAACACCGAGACATAGAACCAATGCTTACGAAAGTCACCGTGACAGTGTGATTACCAGATAGGTCTACCTATAATATATGTTTAGACACAGTATTCGAACGGCAATTTTGTACCATTTTTGCTACCCAGTCCTCCCAAAAAAAACTCATGTCTATTTATTTTATTCATCCATACGTCTATTCCTTAATGGGTTTGTACTAGTTATTTTTTGAATAATTCATTACAACTTAGAACTAACGTATTTGTATTTTTGTTTGTTATATTTCATTTTTTGGACTTAGATCTTCATGGCAAAGAGCTTCAAAAATGAACTGAGAATCAAAGTCATTTTACTAACTTATGAACACCTAATTCTATCCTACCGAAAGGAATCCACAGTTGAAGACGTTTTTCATGAAGTATGTACTGCTTTGGAGTTGGAAGAACGTGATTTGTTCGGTCTGGCTGTATTATCAGGTGAGTGGATTTGTGGCTTCCATTAACCATTACGTTCAACAGCTGAAAATTATTTATTTCTTGATCCACGTGAAAGATTGAAGAAAATCAACTTCAGTTACCTCAGTTTAATGAAGGCCTACAAAAGAAATGTTAGTGAGTGGTTCGCAAATTTGATTTTCCAC
>LUCH01018778.1:0-11674 GCA_013368495.1 Paragonimus heterotremus | reverse complement strand
ATCTGTCATGATCGCGCACCCCCGAGCGTGCTTCTCACAACTGCGTTGAGAAATACATTATTATTGTTACATTCAACTACATCTTGGGCAGGATATAAGCGATTGCCGGACATAACGTGAGCCTTAATCCGTGTGATCTGGTTGCCATAATTACTGCCCACCGTAATCGGGCATAAGCTGCTTCTGCAATTTGATAGCCGGGAATTGGTGAACCTGTGAAATTATATCAACTATCCAGTACATGGAACCTTAAGAGCTTCCCAGAGATTACACTACAGTCACAACGCCGTGACCTATGGTTGGACGCACCGATGTCTTTGCTCGACAGTCGGCCTACGTGCACCATATATAGAAGCACTGAAGCCGCAAATAAAAGTGAAAATAAAGTGGAAGTTTCGGAAATCATTTATTACGATCACATCACTACGTGTATCATTCCAAACTGTTTGCTACAGCCTTGTTGCTTTCCGTTCTGCCTCAGCAGACGTCCATTTTGTGCTGTGTCCATGTCCAAATTGAGCGTTGGGTAACTTTAGAGGTGTGGCACAACTTAACATAACCAACGACATCTGTGACATCACTCGATATTACATTCACTTAGACTCGTTTGCGTGAATGAACAACACACAACTCATCGTCCGACGTAACTGGATCATCAGCAGCTACCGGTGCTGGACGGTGTCTCTTTCTCGATTTGAACCCCGGATGCAATGCTCGAGGTGGATACAACTAAAACCGAACAGTTCATGAAATGACAACGTACCTGGTGAGGAGTTTGGAGTTATTTAGTGTAGAAAGTGCAGTGTGATAAATCAGCACTATTCGTACATTCTGAGTGGAAAACCAGCCGGTCACTGTCGCATCGGTATCTATTCATTTCAACAGGATCACCGCGGTATCCACAGGGCACCCCATGTGAACATTCATCTCCCATCTTGGCTGTTTCACACTGCATGACGCAGCAAGGGGGAAGTCCGTCCGTTGTAAGGCCGCCTTTACTTTCTCGATGGACTGGTGTATGAAATCTATAACAATCCTGAAAATTCAGCTGCCATTACTGGGCTTAATATCCTGCAGCTTCGCCAACCCCTGATGCAAAATTTTGCAATCCGGTTGAAGTGGCGAAACGTGTCGCTGTCAGGCAAGTTGTATTCGGCAAGCCACTGTCGATGGATTGGGAGACGGCCTAGAGCAAATGTGGTTTCGTTAACAACAACTCACAGTATGGATAGAAATCCTTTTTGACGACTGACAGTAAGTGAATGCATGGTAACCACATAGACCGGTGGAAGTTGCACTCACGCGTGCCACCACTGATGTTCACAGTGTACTGTGCACCCTCATGTCTCACCCGAAGCTAAAAATTGATACTACATAAGGGGCGGTTACCTCGAAGTGGTACTGTCATTTACAGTGCAGTAGAGGAGCACGATTACCCAGATGCCTCAACACTAATTGACTGCTGAACGTTGTCAGTCTGGACAGTATATTCTTAACGTACACGTCGACGCTAACCATTTCACGGCGGTCACAACCATAGTTGCACTGCATCTCAAACTCCCGCATTAGCCACTCACTGTCGGACTAAACTTCACTGATGGTCGTGGTTAAATGATCCTGTGGATGAGTACGCTTCTTAAGTCATCCATTGGCATTCTCCAGACGGTTGTTTGTTCGGTATCCGAAGTAGACAACGCCTGGTTGTGCATGAATGGCCCACTTAAGTTTTATGTAAGGCCGGTTGCACATTAGGTAGTTCATAAACTTCGAGTCGGCGTCCGAATAACGCAACATCTTGGTTGAACCTTAACCATAAATGGACAAAAGTTTTTACTCACTCTTCTAAGTTACCTAAAGTTGCCGTACGGTTAAACAAATAGCGAATTTCAAATGAATTTCTATGAATGGAAATTGTGGGGTTAACTTCACCAACTTACGCGTTTCCTCACGGCGTCTCGAACATAAAAACAACGTAACATTATATCACACCCAAACACGATTCGCGCTGCCCGCATTTGGGCTGCCATTTTGTCCCAACACAAAGGTTCACGCAGGTATGTGATCCCTCACCACATCACGAAATGTTTCAAGCAAACGACGGAGGGAAACATACTTTTCGCTCTCAACACAACCATTAATAAAGGGTCTTCCATCATCCATCCCGTTTGTGACGAGAAGCTGATATAACTTTAAACTACAACTGCAACTGTGAACTGATAGAGGACCTACTTGTGGCGGTTAGTTCCATGCATGGCATCGACGTTGACCACGTCAGGAAAACATCTGAACAACCGTACTTGCCGCCTCCGTGCGAAACATATATGCGCGTATTTATTACTATCATCTTTGATGACACGCAATACGCCATGTTTCTTTATGTGATCAACAACTTGCGACAGATTTTCTGCAACATCAATGTACAGTAACCAACTTACTTATTGTCGAAGGTTTAAAACGATGACGGATGTTGCAAACATCCATTGTCGTTATATATTTGCCATGAACATCCGCACTATACTGCTTTAACTCCGCAATTGGAGCGTTGTGCTCGAACAGATGCCTAGAGTCGCTCACTTCACTTGCAGTTAGCCGACGATTTGTCGGGTGGGCATCGTACAGCAAGGCAGTTAGGTTATGGTTATGTTCTAATGTAAAAAAGCTAACAATCAACATCGTTTTCCTCCTAGTGACGTTAAAGCGTGATTGGCAGCACGCATCACGAAGAGTGAGCATTGGAAATTAGGTGAACCCAAATCACTAAACACGTCGTAAACCACGGCTTTTGCTCCTACGTCGTTTGTACTTGGTACACCAGTACGCCATCTACCACGTAACCTCAGTAGTACTCACACTCACATATTCATACTTTCAGCGTCCATTGCTTGACGTTTTGCTTGAACCAAGCACGTACAAAACACTGTGGTCCTTCATATATTTTTCCAAACAACCTCAAAACTCCTGGAAGCTAGAAAACTTCCGGTCCTGGAATAGATCTTCGAATCCATGAGGATAATCCATCACACAAATCAAATTTATAAACAATAAATCATTTATCAACGTAGGACGGTTGGTCATTAATCGAATATAAACAGCTAATCCAGAAGAAAACGCACATGTACAATCACAACACACATCATTAATGTTTTCAATCTTGGGGCTAGATGAAGGACAAATCAATAGACGGCCGATTAAAACAAATCAATCAACGTTCGTGATAATGTTTGTAGCAAAAACCGACGATTTTCAAATTACCGAGCAACACCACCAAAATATTGTCAGATATTCAAGGTTCTCTTGTAAATTTGCCGTTTAACGACAATGTTTGCTCCCCACGGATAATTTCCAGCAAAATGTTTACATAATACGACGGCCATGAAATCTTTCAGCACGAAAAATGCGTAGTCAGGAAGAGAAAATCGCGGTTTGCAATCAGTTGATGCACGCCCCAAGGAAGAAGATAACTCAATTGTTTCGCAGATTCAGTCCAGAAGATGAGATGCTACACTAACTTCTTTTACAAGGTTAAGCAAAAGACGACGTTTCGTGACATGTCAACAGGCTGTTTCTGCTACCATTGTCCGCTATGCTTACGAATCAACTGTGGGGCAACGTGGAGACACCGGAGGACAGCGCCCTTCCGGAGTGAGGAATCCATCGAGTTATGTAAAAGGATACACCAAGAAAAGAAGCATGAGCCAAAGGCCCAGTAAGCCACGCACACGACTTACGCAAACGAAAACTAAAACGGCGTCGACAACACAGCGGCCCGCCCCGATACACAATTCAAGTTCAACCTGCGCGCGCTTGCTTGAGCGACGAAGGATGGGAAGTTAAAAAATCTGGCGAAGAATTGAACATGCTCCAGCGCAGGGCCTCGTTGATTGATCGAAGACGTCAAAAACTTGAACACCTCGCGAATCGCTTGGCCAATGTGGGTTTTCGAGCACCCGTCCATAGCGAACATTTTCCTTGCATGATAGATGTGAAAAAGAGTGCATTGTCATGTGTTAAAAGGGAAAATGTGACGTAATTACGTTACATGAAAACTAATGTATATTACATATTTTATTGACAAAAACATCACATGATGTTAATATTATCTTGAATTTAATGGCCAATATTGGCAGGTAATTGCTATGGCATTCCGCGAAAATTAGGTAACCGACAGCTACTTCTAGAATGATTATCATGTGATATTCGAAACACTGTGCGAAGTTTTCACGTCAGTTTGTTTTGTTAGGTTAACGTTTAAGCTAGAATTTATATTTCATAGCTCATAACGATCACTGATTGTTAACCAGGAGGGTTCAAGGCAGCACATAACGTGAACTGAGGTTTTAATGGGTATATTATGAAGTTTTGACGTCTATTCGTTTTATTTGATCAGTGTTTGCACTGTATACTACATTTAGTAGCATAGAGCAGTTGCTAGCGTTTACGAGAGGGGTTCGCTGCAAGGGACGGAGCACATAATGTTAATTGGGGTATTGATGGGGTTATTTGGGGTGAACGAGGGGTTATTCATTTAGCAGATTTCTGTAGAGAGATTTTGTATCCTAGTCGAGTAAACCGTCGATATCTGCTACAATTAAGTGTAGCCTGGTTAGTTAAAAGGGTGAACAGGATTCTAAGAATGGGCGTAAAAATAATACATGAGAAATCCGCATAAGTAAGTTATAATCTTGTTTTCACGCTTGTATTTGTTCTGAGGAAAACTCTCCATGTGTTTCTTCTAAAAGGCTCCCTAAAAGGTTCAATTTTATATTGTTCATCATTCTGAGAAATGCACATAAGTAACATGCAAAGGGATGGAATGATGCGGTCTCCAGAGTACGCAGAGTCAAATATTAGATGTGACGGGAGTAAACGGTGGCAACGTAACAAAACGTTTCAGGCAAGCAGTTTCAAATGGGAACCTGATGGTAGGGACGGGTATATACGTTGTGTGCCGCTGACGGTTCAACAGAATCCAGACCATATTCAAAAAATTCATCAGAAGAAACACAAGGTTTGAAGATCGACATTAGGCTTGATGATGTAAGGAAGCTGTCCATGCCCTCTTTAAAATGCTGTATGCATTTTCTGGCTCTGACTTCATTAGGAAGTCTATTCCAAATATAGGAATATGTTACAATACAGAAGTTGGCTCGTAACTTTTTGCGAGCTAACAGGGCTGGCGAAATGGAACCCTTATTTCGTAGACTATATGAGGAGCTGTGTTGGAAATGAACTGCGAACACTGTGATGATGGCATTCGATTGTTTCAGTTTATACGGAAGTGTAAGATTCACTTTTAGTCTTCGTAACCAAAGTGGATCGATGCCAAGTTTTTGACAACGTTCATTATAGATGAGTGAGGATGTATATCCTAATAAATTTTCGGTAAATGGGCGTTGGAGATTTTCTAAGACAAGCTTATCGGATTTGCGTGAGTGGCGTTAAATGAAGGTACAGTACTCAAGTTGAGGTCGAGCACACATTTTGTAAAAAGCTATCCTGGCATCCGGTAGACGGAATGTCTTTTTGATACAGCCTATTGTCCTTTCAGTTTTTGCCACCCGAAAGCGTACATGTTCAGAGAAATTGAAGGAGTTTGATCACCATATTATTAGGTCTCGAACGGATGTGGCAGTGTCAAAAGTGAAATATGGTGGCCATCTACTGGTGACAATCTAGTTAGATAGACCCATTGGGTATTTGACAACCATAAGTAATAATGTACGATTTGTCTGCTGAGAACGTCATGAGCCATGTTTAGCACCACGACTCCAATGATGCTAGGTCCTATCGTATATTTTGTGGACACGAAACGAGATTACTGGGCTGGCGGAATGTATAAACGATTTTAATATCGTCAGCAAACAGAAAGTGTTTGCCGTGTTTAATGACATCGCACACGTCATTTATATACATGAAGAAGGGCAGTGGTCTTAGAACGCTTCCTTGAATCACCCCACTAGTTACTGGTTTTGGCGTTGAACAGTGCTCTCTCGTCTCGACAAGTTGGATTCGGCCCTCAAGGTATGAAGAAATCCAGCTGTACAAGGTGTCTTGTATGCCGAATGATGCTACTTTGACTAACAGGCGCTTATGGGGCACACGATCAAAAGTCTTCTGTACGTCTAAGAGCATAATAATTACCGCACTTCCTGCGTCGACAAAAATCGATATATGGTTTAAGAATTCCTATTGGCATATAATGCAAGGGCGCTTACTAAGGGAACCGTGCTACAAAAGATTTGCAAGATATCGTGACCTCAAGAATTCGACAATGGGCGCTTTTATTATCTTTTCAAACATTCTTAAGCACATTGATGTGTGGTTCATTGGACGATAGTTACTAACCTTCTGCCTTGGACCATTTTCGTAGCGGGGCATTATGATTGACTTTCTCCACTGAGGACGGAAGGTGCTGGATAGAAGTGATAGCGTGAACAAATTAAGTAAAAGGATGGGTGTATCCTCCCCTTCTTGCTTGATAGCGACTAGTGGGATACCATCAGGTCCAGGGAGGATTGTGGGCTTGATAGTTTCTAACTGTGAGCGGATACTCTTAACATCAGCCGAAAAATTGTACAGAACTTCTGTTGTTCTCAACGGAGAAACGGGCGGCACTGTTTTCCACGCTAAATGGAGCAGCAAAATGTGCGTTGAAGATTTCACACATTTCAACAGGGTCGTCGACAACCGTCCTACCTTTGTAGACTGTAACTTTTATAAAGAGGTCCCTCTTGGAATTTCTCCATCCCATCAGTTGCATTAGTCTCATGCTCCTTTGCTTATTGCCGAGCGCGAGCTTTTCTTCGTTTGCATAAAGCATTTGCGTTCTCTATTCTATATGCTCAAACACACTGCTCATTTTCATTACTAGGTAGAAGTCCGGTGTTCCTCCGTGCATCGACTTAAGTAATTTAAGTCTGTCAATCTCTTTCGCGGGCAGGATTCTACCTTGTACATACGAATCAACTTTTAACTTTATGGGGCCAGAATGTCGATACGAAAAGTGAAGTGTTTGATGAATTCCTCGGTTGCCACTATTGGATCTGATGTCAGAAAGAACGTATTCCAATTTAAGGATCTTAGTAAGGAGCAGAAGGTACTCCAGTGGAGGTATTTTATCGGACGGTAGAATACGGTTGTCGGTTTGATAACTGTATTGAAGTCAAACTGACGCCTTGTGATATGATGGTTGCTTCCTGGAAATTGTTCCAGGACGGATATCCCTACAGACGAAATGCCGGTGACGAATGTGAGATCCAACATATGCATCTGTTTGGTGGGCACTAAGACGTGCTGATTCCGTCCATTAACTTGAATGCATGAAGGAAATTCGGCTTGCTCTGCAGGAGCTGTGAATGAGGTCCAGGAGATATTAGGCATGTTAAAGTCTCCACCTATTAGTTTGTGTTCGCATGGTGTGTTTGATACATGACTTACCACATCTACAAGGTTAGTCAAGTCACTGCTAGTAGCATTAGGCGATCGGTAAATGCATCCAACGAGTAGGCCGCGAGAACCTATAGAGTCCACTAACCACAACGGGTCCTCCATGTTATTAAGACTTGACTCGTCAAGTGTAACTTCGGAGAATTGCTCTCTTAGGTAAATGATGCATCCACCACCTCGTCCTTTGAGACGATCCCCACGAAATATATTATGCCTTACGAGGTTTGTTTGCACGTCTGAATTATCAGAGAAGCACCACTTCTCAATGACGAGAATGATATGGGGATTAGCCAGAAAGACAACAGATCTATGAATGTGCATCTCCCTTATCAATGATCTTACGTTTGTGTAATAAATTAATGGAATTCTTTTTGTCAAGCGCAACATTTTAGCTGCTAGGGTATTGCATGACAGATGGGGCAGTGGGTTGCGAAGCGTCATATGGAGAGGTCCGGTCTGGGGGATGTATCAATTTTCCACTCATGTTCCAGCGGATTTTTCATAGAAAATGCTGGAACAGTGTCAGTATGGTGGGATGGCTGAGTGGAACATAGGAAGAGGGCCAGGTGATGGCGGACGACACGCTGAAGGGTGCACTAAAAAGGGACTGGGTTGGCGGACCTTTGTTTGTTATATAATCAGGTGGCGATATACTCGATGGGTACTTACGTTAGGAATGTGATTACTAGACGCACTCATATTTTGGATTGAAGGATCGAGTGTTGCGGAGCTATTGGGTAAAGCATGGAAAGTATGAAACCTATTATAGTTGTGGATTGGCTTGATAGCATTGGCGGACCACGTGTTCATTTTCATCTGCAAAGTATTGGTTCTTGTAATGTGATTCTTAGAACCAGATTGGTAGCGTTTATGAAATGCCGTCGACTTATCCTTATTTTACAAGTCCGAAACATTATTCTCTAGTAAGAATCGTATAGGTCTCGCTGCTGATTTGGAGCCTTGTTCAGGCGTTCTGTATCTGTTACTGGTATTGACAGGCACTCCAGATAGGAGAGAGAGAAATGGGCAGAATAAGAGGAAAATGGATTTCCTTCTCCAACTTCGTTCTTGTTCTCGAAATTTGGGATACTTTCCCCAACACTGGAGAACTTTGGGCGCCTTACGTCCAGGACTCACTTCACGTATTTTCCGGCGTGGCCTCGAAATATTTGGAGCATCGTCTTTACCTTACTTTGTAACAGATAAATTAATGTAACATCTCATTTTTTGAACTAAATCTGTGGAACAGACGAACTATTTTCTCTCTTTACGTGTAAATAGAACGTTGTGAACTGTGACTATTTTCCCTCTGATTACGTCTTTACTTGTCAACAGATTCATGTTTGTCCTCTTAAACATCCATTTGTTGCTTTATACTGCATGTAATTATCTGCCATGATCGCGCACACCCAAGCGTGTTTCTCAAAAATGCGTTGAGAAGTATTTATTATTGTTATTGTTATCACTATTATTATTAGTAGTAGTATTATTAGTGTTAATATTATTATTATTATCAACGCCTCAGTTGACGGAGGGAATCGTCGATAATTAGGAGAGGTATTTTCAGCACTAACCTTTGGTTTTACTGTGGAAGCTTGACCGCGCCTGATGCAGCAAAGCTGGACGTAGTTTGTCTTACAGTATACTTCTGGGCGGTCATCGTAACGAGGTTGTTAGTTACGACTCGCACATCTAGAGAGATCACAGGGCAGTCGAGATCAACAATCAAGCCGATGAGGTTGCGGGTTGCGTTACTCGAGTCCTTTTTACCAGGTAAATATTGGTTCGTAATATTCCCTTTGTCACTAAACAGCTTTATCGACTTAAAATTTGTGTACACTCAATTCGGTCTTGTTTGTTGATGAAGTAATTTGCCAAAAGTTCGCTCTTGAACTGCAGTAATAGTGGACAACATTTTTGCTGTCTTTTTTTGGGATCTTAGACAAAGGCATTTCTTGTCTTCTATCCTACTTGCCTTTATTAAGACTCTCTCCATGGCCAGCAAAGGTATTCTGTGGTGTACGTTAAACACAACCACTTTACTTGCACAACGCAACCGTTTGTGAGGTTCAGTAGCTGTCGTGTCAATAACCGTTCCAACAGCTACGAGATCTTCATGACTAGAAGCAGTAGTCTCAGGATGGATGCTAACGGGGGTATTTAGGTTCCTAATTATCGGATTCAGCCGGTGCAAACTGGTTGTAAGCTCCTCATACTCACTGTGCATTTTCGCCATTTCAGCTTCCGTGTCCGTTATTTTTTAACCTGATCTGCAAATACACCGGTAATAGGAATTGAACAGAACTTATCGTTGTTCCTTCCTTGTAAGGGACTAAAATTTGCCTCTGAGATTGCCATTTTTGCAGCAGATTTTGGCTCCTTAACGATAGCAGCAATTGAGCAGGTGTTGGGCGTGGTGCCTGGGAATTTTATGCCGTTATTTGTTGTCACCATGCCTTTTTTGCATGAGGGTGATCACTTTGAGACTGACAGTTCTTAAGACTATCTGACTTAGTGGATATTTTGGTAAAACATTCTTTTGTTGACAAATAATGAATGAAACTTTCCAAAACAATCAACAGTAACAAAATGGGGCGAAAAGTAATCTAATTTGAGAAGTTAAACTATATAATGAAAAATTCACTTGCACGCAATGATAACTGGCCTTTATCGAAACACGCGCCTTGTGTGAACGTATACGACATACCTGTAGCAGCATAATTACGAGTTCCACAATCCCGTCCACTGTTTGAGCGTTAGTGATTTCATTATCTCGAAGAATCAAAATAATGAATGCAGGCAATAGTGAATCAAAGCATAGCTTACTATTTACTACGCTTTCGTGTGAAGCTAGTTAAACATGTTCCCCGGATTTCATTCCCTTCAAATGATCCCCTGAAGATGTGACTGGGACTGACGTTCATCTCATCCGTATATGGCTCAAAAGTGCTCCCTAACAAAAAATGACAGATTTTCCATATTTTAGTTGCCTATAACCCTGTTTTCAGAACCATCGAAAGTTATTGCGTGGTTTACTGTTCAGTGTCCCCAGTGAGTTATACCATCCAAGGTACCGTAAGCTCTCTAATCGTCCGCTATTGTTATGGTATTAGGCCGAAGCTGAAAGATATAAATAATGTTACCGGCTTACCCGGGCATAACTTCGGGGAACAGGTAATAAGGTGGCCGTGTCTAGTTCATTCCCAGAACGAACCACCATCAAAGTCATCCACATTTCTGCTTCTATATCACCAGGTGCCCAGGCTTTTGGGAAGGGAAACTCACGACGGTACCTCCTTTCCATGAACAGTGATTCATGTATTTCAACGATGAAATGAGTTCCTCCTTTTCACAACTTTCACCAACTCTGCCACAATGTGAGAGTTAGTCCAGAAATTTATTTCGCAGTCCACTTGAACTCACCCTGTTTGATGCGAGGCGTATGCGAAAATGAAATCTGACAGCTATCTTGAAACGTACCTTCAACGTAGTCGCGATGAACGATATTTCGTTTCTAAACGTCCAAGTTAGCAAAATTGTGAATACCTCCTTCATCATCAGGTGCGTGTTTTGAAATATAAACCCGTTGCAAACGGAGCAACACCGCTTTCATGATTCACATTTCCACCGATGTTGGTCCAAAGCTGAACCACCCTTAACCAGAACAGCAGGGACACCGCCTACGCAGTTTATACGGCTCTTCAAGGCGCCGTGCCTTGTCAGCTACATTAGCACCATCTTAGCACTAGCAAACATTTGTCTTTGCTTGCACTGTGCATACATGTCAGAGTTACCCCAAAATTGCCCTTTCCAAAACACCCATGAGGTTACAGCCGGAGGTTTGGCCGATCCGCCTGCAACGTGTGGACGACATCTATGAAATACATCGACCCCGCTTATGACGTTGGTACTCAGCCGACATTGAGTGCTACAACTGCACGACCTGTAACCGGTCTGTGCTAACCAGGTACGGAACAGAGTATTTGTACTTTTCACCTCGAGAGATAGAGTGGGTCTGCAGGTTGTGGAAAGGCTGAACGGAACTGCCTGCGAACGTGTAGCGACCACCGAGAACAGCTTCATTTTTGTTTCTATTCTGTTGCACAATTTGACGCCTCCGTATGAAGCATGTTTGTTTAGCCCGATTGCACACACTATTTCCACTGTCGTAGAAATTCTTCACTTTTCTGTTCCGCGCGTTGCTCGTAGGACGTTAGCTGGCTATACA
>LUCH01018777.1:0-12017 GCA_013368495.1 Paragonimus heterotremus | reverse complement strand
TTATGACATTAAACAACCGCACATTTCTTGTTTACGTCTTTGGAAGATTGAAACAAAGAAATCTCTAGGGAACAGATTTTCAAGATTTTATTTTCTGCAAAATATCACAAATTTTCTGCAACTTTCACGTGTATTAATGATTTTTTTTAAAAAATAACGGAGATATTCACGTTCTGCCGATTACACGCAGCGGAAAGTGCGCTCAGTAATCTAGATAGAAATAGACCTTTATTTTGCAACCACTTTGTGGCGATGCGCAAAAGATAAATTAGACGACAACTTGATGCTTGGATCTTTCTCCAGATCGATTTTCACACCTCCTGTGCCGAGTGCACTACTATTGGATCGTCACCGTAGTTTCGCGCCCAGTCGCTTGGCCCAAATAGAGAAATCAGAAGGGACACGGACACACAGTTTATTGGACGAGCGAGACGAGACGAGACGAGACAAACTAAGGCCACAGAAGCTCTAGATTTATAGGACAAAACGACTACCATAAATAGGCGACAGACACAAAGCGAATCAGATGAGACAGTCATAAATGACAGTCAGGGAGTCAGAGTAAATCACGTTAGAGGGGGCGTCAGAAGGCGACGCGAGTTAAATAGTGTTCAGCTAGCACGCAGGCGTTGGACCGCACACCAGCAATCTGATTAGCTGAATGGGACCATACCACCATCCAAGATCATACCAGCCGGGTTGGGCCGATTGATCGATGTGGCCTGACTCGTCCTGGCTGCCTCGTCAAAATATGCGTCTCCTAAAAACTACGAACCACGAAGGCATTACCAGAGTCCCCGCCGAATGACATGCGAAATTACTGTCATTTAATGGGGGACTCCAACCGTCAGACTCACGCATAATTTCGTTAAGATCAATATGTAGTGTACTGCAATCACTAGCAATCCAGACTGCTAGGTCTTTGGCATACAGGAGGACGTTGCTAGAAATATTTTCCGGATGGTTATTGATGTAGATCAGAAATAACGGAGGACCTAACATTGACCCTTGAGTAATTCCCTTAGATATGAGAGAGGGAGATGATAGATCTGGTCTGGTTTTAACTCTAAACGTTCTACTGTCGAGTAAAGAAGCAATCCAGCGAAGAACCTCTCCACGAATACCGTAGGCTTCCAGTTTGTGATTCAGGGGACCATGTGGGACACGGTCAAAAGCCTCGTCAAAGTCGGAGAAGATAGCATCTGAGATGAGGCCATTGTCCTTCTCCTCCGTCAGACTATCCATGGGCATGAGCATGTTTTGCGTGACCGGTTGAGAAGGAAACTATGCTGGGTGGTGGAAAGGAGACGGTTTGTTAAGAACCCAGTCAGCACACAACTACACTCAAGTGTCACATGAGTGTCACATGCGTGTATTTGTTGTGACGGTCACTGAAACCGACTGTAACCTGTTACCAGGTGACTTCTTAGTTGTTTGTTGCACTTCTACCTCTTTCTTACTATAATGTGAATTAGCACAGTCCATTTCATTTCACTATTTCATTATGTTGTTTTAACGTATTTCGGTGGCAACTCAAAATGTGTGTTACCCTCTGCACGCGATTGCCATGCTTTCACGAGGTTGTTCCAAATCAACATCGTCCAGACGTGTTAACCAAGCATTTACGCCTGACTCTACATTGATGTTTCAATGTAATGTGGATTTATTTAATCCTACTACGGTCGGTTATTTCGTATTTTAAATAATCACGATCGTCAGGTTTTCGTGTTCGTAGGTTGTCATGCGGATGTTTGTGATGAACCGGTAATTCATTTGCAGGCCGTCGTTCACGAAGATATGTCGAATGCTGTCATTGACACCGAGGCTGTCACCAATACCGAGTGATCGGTTGATACTGACGACAAATCTATCCTAAATTCGACAATGATTATTTGCTCTGGTATGTCCATCACTTAGTCCTAATACTGTTAAACCAGACTCATCAAACACACCTACGGTAACAAAAAGCTTTCCGAAGAGCTGTCTTAAAAACAAAGGTGTCCCGAACAACCCTGCGTTTATTAATGGATGAACTTCGACCGCTGTATCCTGAGTTGAGCCTAGACCCCTAAAACACTGATGCAAACGCCGCGAAATTGTAAACGTCGGAAAGTGCGTGGTGGTGATTACGTCCATTCCACCATCCGTTAAACCTTCGACTTTACCTTGGAGAATTCAGTACTCTTCAGGAATATCTCAACGGCCTCTTTTCAACTGAATAATGACGGACTAACACTGTATGAAGGCTCCAATTTGCAGTTGCGACCAAACCACCAAATGCGCACGAATATCTCAGTGCGCTAGTGTCAGAGCTGAAGGGGAAAGTGACCGTTGGGTGGACATTTACATTGTGTTCAGAGCTGATTCGCATTCAGATCGACTGCATTATCTTTGGCGTCCCTGCCAGAGCCTCTGTGAAACAAGTGAAGCGTCACTCGGGATACTTTTCCTGTAACAGCTGTACTGCTCGCGGTGTGCACAACAATGGTAGGATGACCAGTCCGGATTTGTCGGCCCCTCTCAGGAATGACGAGGATTTTAGATCACGCCTTCAGTCCGGACACCATGTGTGACAGTCGGTGTTTGAGTCATTGGACATTGATATGATTTATGCATTCCCGCTGGACTATACGCACGTGGTATACCTTAGCATCACTAAACGGCTAATCTATTTGTGGCCCGCTGCTCCAGCTGTATCCGCCGGTCGCTTGTCACAAACGTCAATAAAGGTGGTTAACGACCGTCTGCCAGTCGAGTCAGCTGACGATCAGACTGTGATTGAGAGTAAGCTTGCGGATGAACAAGTGTATAATAAATTGGTGAACAGGGTTACAGATCTCACGACTAATTTCAAGGTTTCACGCATAATGCTTGTTGGTGGGAGCAGCTACAAAGCCTGTATTAATAACACCAGGAACTAGTGAAGAGCATAAAATGGAGAAGTGTGAGTGTGAAGAAGCCTTTCTCCGGTACATTGTTGGCGAGGGCTGTCATCGGTAAAATCCAATTTTCCCTGCGCAGTAACCTCCAATTGCAACATTGAAGTGCTCAGCGGGAGTACCACACCAAGAGGTAAAAGAACATTTTCACTAGTGGAACCAAAAATAAGGCAGAACGTCCATCACAAGCACAAACCGATGGAAACGTTGCTAGCAGCGGCCGACGATGAGAGGAACTCTTTACGCTCCGCATTATAATTGTTCAGTACGTTTTTCCAGTACATACAATTCTACTGTTTGCGGCGTAGCGACTCCCTGGGCGACATTAAACAGTCACGTTGGTAGTCTGATGTAGAACCGGTGGTTGAACGTAGTAAGTACGGCTTGATGTGCAAAGCGCGGAATCGCGAATGTAGTCTGAGTGTAGTTTGAGTACAGTTTGAGTGTAGCTATCTGAGTGTCACATGAGCGTCACAATTTATCCAATTAATGCTCTCAAACTACACTCAGGCTACACTTAAACTACACTCGTGCTGACTGGGGAGTCATTGAGGATAGCACGCTTTGATAAGCGCTCCATTACATTGCCTGGAATGCTAGTAAGGCTGATTGGCTGATAGCTAGCCGGAGAGTGCCGGTCGCGCGTTTCAAATATGTGCGTGACCGCCGCCTCTTTCCATGCGCTAGGGAGAATGCCAGTCTGGATCGTTTGCTTGAACGACTTATAAAGGGGTTCTACCAGACTAGCAGCTGCTTCTTTGAGAATTCTGGAATGGATCTTGTGAGGACCCATTGCACTGTACGAAGTAACATTGAATAAAAGGTCTTCAACATCCAACACAGAAAACTCAGCGGAAACGAGTGGTCATCGAAACCTCTGCAGCAGTGGGATAGGGTGCCAGTTCTGTGGTGCGACGTAGCAGAATGCCGAGTATGACTCCCTTAATAACTCGGCCACAACTACGGAATCAGGTGAACTTTCCGCGTCGGGCAGTCACGAACAAACAGCCGAAGGTCATACTTTTTAGTCGTCGCATATACTTAAATGGGATGTTTTTGCTCTCGCGGGCTCTGAGAAGGACCTTTCCTTGTACCAGTCTGGTTTGCCCAGGAATTTCCCGTCTACACCTATTTCGAACGATGTGGAACTCGCTTAGGTCTTCCGAATTACCCGTTAGCTTATGCTTTGCCAATTAATGGGAACGGTCATCAAGAAGACGATGTATTCCGCGCGGAAGAGTTGGCCGAGGAAGTGCACAGTTTTTGCGGCACAAGTAAGTCGTCCGTTTTCAGTTGTTTTAAAGCGCGCTGTAGATCTGGTCCACGGTGTCACAGTCAAAGAGAATCATACTTATGTGGCTTTTAGGGCCGTTAAAATCATCTTCGTTAGAATTTGGAAATGTGGACTTTTCACTGGTTGTCGTGGCCAGTGATAGATGAGATCAAAGGTGAGCAGACTGTGGTCACTGTGTGCAAGTGGTGGTTTGATGATCACTTTTCCACCAGGTGGCTCTCAGTAGCCACAAATGGGTCGGGCAGAGGAATCTGACCAGCACGATACCGCATGGGGGCTTTGACATGATGTATCCACGCTGTCCGTCGTATCAGCGTAAATAAGGAAGTCTAGAATGCGCTCCCAAACTCCTATTGAGAATATGACATGCATTTTGTCTTGGGAGCATTGATGTCGCACATAATATGTAGAATTATAGTGTTGTAGTCCTAGAAATTTGCCTAGATTCACAAGAAGAGTGTCATCGTGGAAGCGGGATAACGGTCGGTGACGCCCATTTGAATTGAGTCTGGGCCACGCGGTGCCAGTCGAAGCAACAGACCATCACATTTATCAGAGGACTGAAATCCACTCATAACCGTACGTAACAGGTATATAAAAATATGGCGAGGTCTGAAAACTTGGACAACACACTACAAGTTGGCAACCACCATTTATAACCCAGGCCGCACGAAAAAGCAACATTTAAGGTCTGTGAAGCTTCATGTATCATCGTGAATTTATTTAACCTATTGTGAACCGAACTTTGGTTGCGCGGGTGATTCGAAATTCAACCAGATCCTGGGAGCGTACATATTAACAATCACATGACGATAAATATACATGTGTATACATACTTGATATGTTTATAGTTGCAAATAATTGATCACAGGTTGCCTCCTGGTGTATTCATAAGGGTACCGCTGGTAATAAACTAGGTGAACTTCTGTGTGCGATTTAAATCTGAAGGTATACGAAAAAACGAGAGGAGCAAACCATAGTTTGCTACTCTAGTTTTTTCCGTTTCTTTAAGTGTTTCGCTTTGAAAAGTAATCGCAACCCTCAATGGCTGTCTAAAAATACATGATAATAGGCGTACGCTTTTTTCACGTTACAACGGACCTCAGCCATGATAGGCAAGACCGACAGGTAGTGGTATAACCTATGCAGGAAGCATCCGCGAACCCTCTAGTTACATCTCCAACTTCAAACCCTCTTGAACAGGACCACCAAAATAGCACACATCCGTAGGTATGCAGTCACAGACGTAATTGGCACTAAACTTCCCCTAACTGTGCCGGCATTCTACCAACTGGAGAGGCCTTGTCTAAACAGCAAGTAACTCTATCAACCAGTTACCCCACAACGAAAACGTGCAAAAAGAAAAAACCACTAAAAAAAAGGACTGGTCACACTATTATAAACGGACCTTCACAGGCCTGATTCTATCTCTGGCACAAATCAAGATCCACCAGTCATACCTAATTTTACTCTGCACCCCTTTTTTGTTTTCACGACGACACATAGTTGGGGTTTTATCTTTTGATGCCATGTGTAGCGTAGTAGTCTGGGGTTGTAACGTCTTGCTGGCAACATGCCCCTAGTATTTTATCCTCGTCTTAATGGCAGTGTAGCAAAAATGTAGTGTACGGAATACAGTGTGGCGTGTGATTGATGGTGTCACCAATCGTTCATACTGTGGGGAATCTCCCACAAAGTTTCAATCCATGTTCCGTTAATTACCCAATGGCGATAATTCAGGAGACAACAAACAACGCAGTGCTTTCTATATTGCCACGACCGAGAAACAAGAAGATATACAGTCAGCCAGCGTCCTGCGTGTCGTGCACGGAACGGAAAAGTGAAAAAGTTCTACGCTAGAGGAAATAGAGTATCCAATTGGGCCAAACAAACGTGCTTCATCAGGAAGTGTCAAATTGTACAACAGAATACCAACAAAAGGTAAGCTATTCTAAAAGACCGCTACAACACGCATAATTACTCACTTTTACGCGCGCACGATTGATGACTCCATCAGAGCCCTACAAACTGCGCGACAAACGTAGTTGTGGTTCTAGCAAAGGTAGTGAAACATGAGGTTGGTCTACGTACCATTACAACTAGCCGGCAATAAACAACTAGTTGCGGTTAAACAAATAGAAATTTCCAAGGTGGCCACTCTAAAAAGAGATGTGACCATAAATATCCACACCCCCGAACCGCCCATACAGGGGCAGTGAAAGCGGTAAGAAAGCTGTCTTGCTGATGATGTCTTACTTTCAGTTGCAGCTGGGTTATGTGTTTGCAAGGTTAGGCACCTTTATGTTAAATGTTTGAATGTAGACGTAACTGTTTCTAGTAGTTAGGTCCCTCCTCGTCCCTTTCTTTTCCCCTCTCTTCCTATATAGACTTTGCTTTTTCTTCGTGGTTGTGTGGCAGTTAAGCATCAGTGTAAACCACTGATGTAATGTCTATGATGATGAGGATCCTAAATGTAGATCCTCAGGAAGACCATTATTATTACGTTCTGCGAAACGCTGGAATACCCACAACAACGAACTTGCGTCGAACACAGACTCCGTAAGTGGATCTTACCTAACGCACAAATAAATCGCTTCGGACCGCTCCTGGTCGAATTTCGAGACCACAACATTGGAGATCAGTTGTTGACCAAAGCTAATACGATGGCTCAGAAAATTCCTGACGTAAATGTCACAGAGGACACAACCATGCATCACAAACCTGACACAAATGGAACGATGTCAGCCATATCGGAAGTCAAAAGGGAACATCTTGGCACAGACCCGTTTCAGGAAGCTAACCACATATCCAAATGAACAAGATGATGATGCAACAGCCTATGTAAGCTAACCACCGGTGAAAAATCGTTCACATCGTTCAGTTTCAAACCCTCATATCAGGAAAACGGACCTGTCCCTCAGAAGTTTCCTTTGAGGGAACAGGTGCGACCAAACTGCGCAGTTGTCTTTAACACAGTTTGCGTGAAATGAAAGGTATGCTGGCGAATGTATGCAGCCTGCTCAATAAGAGAGACGAGCTACAAACAACGACTTTTTCCGTAGACATGTGCTTGCCCATCGGACACGTGGGTTCCAATCGTATCGCAGTGATCGTAGCAACGCCGCCGGAGATGATTGCTTTTCATTGATCCGACATTCTACAGAGCAGTCACCCGTGGTTTGTAACGGCAGTTGCGTGCGTGATCAAACCGCCATCAGACTTTTTCATATCAGTCCCCCACTGGTAGTCGTAGGAGTATATTGAAGTCCAGGAACGACACCGGGGGGAGACGAAACATGATTGAATTCATTCCAGTCGGATTACAAATCAGGCTATCGCCCTCTGGTTCTACGAGGATTTACTGCTCCTAAATTCGGAACCTGTTAGTGATAAAGGCTGTGATCTCAAATTATTTGACCTTGTCGACGATTTCAAATTAACAGTGTGTTGGTGTGGTCACAAGGTTCCGACTTGGTCAGACAGCCTTACCAATGGACTCGCCACAGCAACGACATCACAACCGTATCGCCTGCAGTACCGCTAGAGAAGAGCGGTCGCATGATGATTCGGTTTTTCGCCCAGCTTTTCTCTCCCGGCAAAACTGACCCACGAAGTGCAACTTTCAACTTAATTGATCATAAAAAACTGATAATGGGGGCTGACCTGGAACTCACCAGTTTCCACAGAAGACGTCGATATTTTGTGGACAAACTACGTTGACAACCTCCGGGTTCTTATAGAAGGGAACACCCCTTAGAAACCAGTCGGAGAAAGGGGTCTGAAGCCAGCTCGAAACGAAACGATCAAAGTAGCAAGGACTGCTCGCCTGGTGCATAAGGCTAACCTGGCACGTGACAAAATTCTAAGAGGTCTTACGGTTATGCCCTGTCCAGATGCTGTCTCATGAAGGAAATTGGGACCACGACTTCCTACAGCGGAGAGATCATATTGACTAACAAGTTCATAGCGGATGAGTTCGTGGCACAGTTTCAAAGTATTTATCATTCAGGTAATGGACTACCTGAGCCTCTCTCTAACATCATCTTAGCCACGGTTAATAGGAACATTGTGTCCCACGAAGATGAGCGAACGCTATCTCCCTTAAACAGCACAAAGTCCGCAGGACCAAACATCATTCACCCGGTCATCCTGAAACCCCTGGCCAAATCGCTGGAGTCACTTTTTGTTCATATGTTCACGGACATTGAACGTAGATATAGTTGTGAGGGACTGCAGGGAGGCCACCATACTTCCTATCTTCAAAGGTGACATTCCATCACTTATCGTTAGTTACCGATCAGTAAGCATGATTAGTGTCTTCAGCAAAACTGTTGAACGCATATTACCTACCTAGATTTCCAGTAAGTCTCCGATTCAGTCAGTCACAAGTTATTAGGTTGGAGGCTACGAGAAACTGGAGTATCTCTTACAATCTGTAGGTGGATCCTGTCTTTTCTAGCTGGGATATCGTGTAGGGTGGGAGTGAGGGAAGTACTGTTGAACGAAGGTTCTCTGTTAAGTAACGTACCTCAAGGTTCAACCTTCGCCCCTCTGCTCTTTCTGTTGTACACAAATGACTTGATCGACAGCTTAGCCAGCCCGTGTTATCTGTGTGCAGATGATAGAAAGGTGATTAAAAATGCGTTGGACTCGGACGCCCTCCAGGAGGACGTTGTGATAGTCTGCGAATGGACATCAAAGTGGGACTTACCGCTGAATGTTCTAAAAAGCCCTGTCCTCGCTAACTCTCTCCAGTTGACTCCAAGGCATCTAGGGGATGCACAAGAATAGCAACGTAACATCAAACGAGAGACTTGGGTATTCAAGTCGTTAGCACGTTTATTCCGTCTGTCCAGTGTGCCACGGCTGCGACAAAAGTGCGGCAGGTGTTGTATCGATCAGACTCCGCGATCGCTAACCCATTTCCAGCGCTGTTCACTCCGCTGTACTTGGCCATAGTTCGCTCCCATTTGGATTATTGTGTCCAAGCTTGGTCACCATATTTCAAAAGGACATAGCCGTCCTCGAAAAAGTACAAAAACTAGCCACATGGGTATGAAGAATCTAAACGACGAGGACGGGCTAAAATCGCTGAACGTATACTCACTCGAACCACGGAGGGTAAGAGGGGACATATAAGCGTATAAAATTGACCATCACGCTGGCAAAAGTACCCTAGCATATTTGTGATGCCACAGGACCGTGATTTAAGAGGTCACATTCACACTTGAGAAACAAGATCAAGTTTGGCTGCTTGGTTTAACTTTTTAATCAACCGGGTTGTCAACTCGTGGGGTAAACTACCCGCAAATATTATAGTGGCTTCGAGCATAGGTGTATTCAGGAGAGACCTAGTCATATATTCAAACAACCCTTTTCCTACTTTGTTTATTTTGGAGCACGACTTTAATCTTGACTGTCAGGGAAACTAGGATTTATCATTTCTTTTTTTTAAATCCTTATTCGTGGGTCACTAATTGAATGCATCGCATCAACAGAAAATGCAGTCTGATCAATCTCCGGATCACAGCAGTTAGGCATCATGACCTCAACAAGCGTTGACCCTCATTAAGTCCTGATTTGAAATTAAAATTGAAACCTTACTTGATGAGTTGAAGCAAAACCGTTTGAAAATAACTGAGCGTAGCTCGTAAGATCATATAGCGGATGGCTCTGAATGAAACGGTGAGTTCTTTCACATGGCACTGAAAAGCGCCATTTGTTTATCGTCTTTATTCAGAAGACGATCCTCTCTTCTCCCGTTTGATCTTGTTGCATGGTCCACGTAGGCACGGTCCACGCGGGTTGACATTTAGTGTATTTGGCACGAGAATTGTGGCACCAACTGGAGCATTGACTACACTGTACTCAATGCACGTTATCTTTGTCCAAGTCCACGAAGTTCTCCTTCTGGAAACATATTTGACAAACGGTGCAGTCTGCAGATCTTAAAACCTGCCGCTTTTCAAAGCGTTCCTCAACTGCTTAAGCACACCTTTAGCATCTCGTCTAATACGAGTTGTTTCTATGGGATATCAATCTCCGGCATTTCGTCGTCAGTCGTACAACATCCAAGGTTGGATTTACTGCACTTGCTAGATGGAGGATTAAAAGTTTCTGTGGGGCCTACAGGTATGCGGCTAGATTCGTCACACATGCAATCTTGCTAGTCGACGGTATTTGTGTAGTACCGCTCTGCCCACTGGGGAGAATGTTGCTAGTTAGGGCATTCGAGTTTGTTATCAGGCTCTTCCTGATCAATGGCACCTGCTTTGTAGTAATTTCCAAGTCAAAACAAAAATTTAAACCACTCCCTATTGGTCTTCAACTTCCCTTTAACTTCTAATAAATCTCGCAACGTAACAACTTCGCCGCGATTATCCAACTTGCTGTGCCTTGTGCGTATTTTCCCTAAATCGTGTCGAAACATTGTAATCCCATACTTCCTGTTCATGTACAATCTCATCTCACGAGTACTCTCAAGGTGATTCATCATCATGCAGATATACAGTTTGTCATCCGCACCCAAACGTTTATTCCTGGGATATATATTAGTATTACTAAGTTGAAAGTCGTGTGAGCAAATCTAGTTTGCCTTTTCGATCTGATATCCACCAGTACGATGATGAACGATCCTGGATGTTTTACAATTATAGTCTGCGAAGCTATGATTTAATATCTTATGTTGTATAGGAAAATTACCGTTCGGAAGGTGTTTGATGTGTAATGTGCACATCTGTACACTACACTCCCATAAAGGCAGTCTGACGGCAGTTTCACTGCTCTACGTTTGCGAGGTGTTAATGAAGAAGCTTGTACAAGTTCCTCGCTAAAATTTGCTCAAGCCCTCTAGATATTCCTCAAACTTCAAGTATTTCATCTTGGATATCCTTTTAGAGATGTTTTCATTGTCCACTCCCATGCTGATTCAACAAGTAATTTGCCTCTAATGGACCACTTAAACACCACCAGATGTCAGGTGGTGTGAGGTTAACCGAAAGGTGCTGATTTTCATATATCGTTTGTGATTATATGTGATCATACGTAGTTATATCGAGGGCAGTGATATAGATATACAGATACCACTGACCGAACTCAAACAGTTACTTTATCTGTGTATTTATAACGTGCAGTTTAAGTTCAGTGAAGGGATTCATCGACAAAGGACGGTGTGGTAATAGGATCACCGTTGAGACCACTGTTTGCGGATGTTTTCAGGGCGAAATTAGAAAACGAACAACTGAGTTCACCGGTAGGCCAGTGTAATTTTTATAAGAGGTACGTTGACGACATCTTTTGTGTACTCGGTAACAACGTAAATCCGACCGACATCTTGATCAGATTCAACTCCGCACAATAGAAGTTACAGTTTTCGTTGGAGACCGAAATAAATAACCAATTGGGCTTTTTGGACGTACGTTTGCGTCGCCGCGCTGATGGTTCAATTCAACGC
The DNA here is from genome assembly GCA_013368495.1 of Paragonimus heterotremus. Classification (NCBI taxonomy): domain Eukaryota; kingdom Metazoa; phylum Platyhelminthes; class Trematoda; order Plagiorchiida; family Troglotrematidae; genus Paragonimus; species Paragonimus heterotremus. The sequence goes on along the minus strand of LUCH01018777.1, from coordinate 331 downwards.
GTGATATACAGAAAAAGTACGTGGAATGGTCAGTACATTCATTTCAATAGTTTTGTACCGCTCGCCGTGAAAGGAAATCTAATTAACTTTTTGACGAACAGAGCTGTGAGAATTTGCACGAGTGATACCGTTTCTAAACAACTGACTCTCATACGTACAATATTCATACGAAATGGCTACCTGGAAGGGTTCATAGACAGGGCTATGTAACAGCAGAGTGAAAGGGACCAGCTGCATCAAGCGGAAAAGAAAATTGTACACATTGGATTACCCTTCAAAGTCGACATGCCAGCCGAAACTATCAAATGCAGACTCACAAGGGCGGTTTATA
>LUCH01018776.1:0-11875 GCA_013368495.1 Paragonimus heterotremus | reverse complement strand
TGGAAAGTATTTTTCCAAACGGCGAAAGTTGGGGAAATCATGTTCTGCGACTAGCATCCGTGACACAGGGCTGCTCTTTAAACTATACGGACGAGGTCAGTGGCAAAGAAAGTGCTGTCTGCAACTTGTGTTGCTGCGGTTAACAAGGCACAAATAACGCTTAATATTCTGGAAATAATTTATGGACTCTTCCAGTCTAAAGTGCTTTTCACGTTGTTGGCCCCCGTGATTCACCAAAACCCGGATAAGAAAACATAGGTCAGTCGACGTTATCCTGAACTGGTTTGATGCTTATCGAAATCGTTCAGGGGCAGACCACTAGAGGAACTGAGAGCCTCATGGAAACCTCCATTCGAGGTGACTGGCGGAACTAAGCCAGTTTCAATGAAGTACAGACCCTTCAGAGGAGACTTAATTCCCACCTGCAAAATGAACCACGCCATGGGTCACCCATTGACCCATCTTCCACTAACTAGAGATAAATATTCATAAGGCCACTCGGTGAACGTGAACACCTGATCGAGTTGGTCTGTTTTGTGGGTAGAACTGCTTCACAATTAGGGATTGTTCACATAGTGACGCATTGGCCAAATCTGTAGACACGGCTGAATCGGTTGGGTTTCAAAATACGACCCGACCGATGAATATGTGGAAGACAACTTGCACCACAAGCTTTCCAACCGTTATCCCAGCCCAAACTCATAGGGCACTAGGTGCGTATGTCTGAGGGATTGTTTTTCAGTTTCCTTACGGGTTTGTCGCTGAAGTGATCATGGACAACGACTGTGTTGAATTTACTTATCAATTAGTTCCATTCATTTTTTCCTTACGCTTATAAACCATCCAACACAATCTTCATACTCGAAACCGATGAAAGAAACACACAATATTCTTTTCCCACCTGAAAATTTCGGACCTACGAATCTGCTACTGTGGAATATAATTGTTATTTTCTCAGAAACTTATCCAAGAGATAACTTTGATACCATTTGAACTCATTTTCCGTACAAAGTAGCAAATAGGATTTTTTTAAATTTTCAGAACTATGTAAACTTTTTAGGGCTCGCAATGTGCGTTTTAATTTTTGAAACTATGACTCAGCTTATGGCGTTTTTTTGAAAAGGCCACACAATGGCTAAACGTAAAAGATCCAAAAATAAAAACACTACGCCATCCAGTAGACATTCGTCGAGGGTCGAGAACGCGTCAATTGTTGATGAGTTTTCTCATGATTCCTGCGAAAGACAAGTGGATTCCCTCAATAAAGCAATCGTGCTGTAAGTTTTACTACCTAATACAATGCTCTGAAATGCTATCACTTTCTAGCTTTCAAGGCTATATTGACGCCTCTAAAGTGTCAGTCGAAGATTACTTCAATGAAAATCAACAAACTACGTTTTCTAAGATTGATCTGATTTCATACCTCTTAAATTGTGTGCAGCGAAAAAGTACTATAATACCTTATGGACAGTAAGCTTATGAGAGCTTAAAATTCAGATGCTGAGATTGAGTTTCGAAGGGATCACCTGGAGAACCTTCTTGGCTGGATACTTTCGCAAAGTGCTGCTCACGAGGATCGTGTAGCGAAAATGCTCCTTGAAATCGATATGACAAAGGAACGGTTAAGTTCCGAGAAAGCTATTCTGAGTATGCATTCTTCAAAAATGAATTACCTGATCCCAAGCCGGAAAAATAGCTTCGCTTGAAACAACTAAAGTGCAAAGAGATGATCTGGAATGGAAGTTTCGTGAAATCAAAATTGCTATTGAAGAAACGTCATCAGAAAACCAGAACGCTTACCATCAAAAAAATCTAACGAATACACTAGAACAAGATCGGTTAGTTTTTGGCATATGTTTCTGACTAGTTTGGAAAGGGAAACATCATTAATCACTCCGGTGGTTCGGTTGCAGTAATTGCAGTTATGCGCATTCTCTTTAAACAGAATGCGCATGACTACTATTGCACAACCAGCTCGGCTATATTATGACTGTGTAGTGGACTAATCATTCAACTGATAAAAATGATCAAAAATACAGTAGTATCACAGAAAAGTCGTAACGATGATGGATAAGCTCAAAGGTATACGTATAAATTAAACGGAAGATGTATCGGTAAAAATAGGAACGACTCACTGATAAGTCAAGGTCCGTTAGATTGAATAGACCACCACAAGAAAGAAAGATAGCGCCAGAGATGAGATTCGTTGGACGACCTTTAGATACTGCCCCAAACGACGTGATATGATGAAATGTGAGCGTCGATAGATCAGTTAATGCGCGAAGCCAAAATATTTCAGGGGTGATGCGCGGTAACCATCGTTTATTTGTGTTGATTCAGTTCAAAAATTGATTATGATGGTTTCGAACAAGTGTACAACTGAGGGTAACGGAACGATATACACAAAGAGTACAAGAATTAATTATGAAATATAACTGTGACTTGTATACACTACAAGTGTCTCACATTAATCCCACAAGTGACGCTTGGATGTTCTATGATAGTGTGCCCGCCCACGTGCGTGCACATTTGCACGTGTGCACACGCGTGTACAATAGTCTTGTACAATCAAGTCGTCGACTCTCAATCGTATGAAAGCGTTCGCAAGTCGTAGGTAACAATACCTCAGTTGAACCAAGACTTCTGTGCAACAGCAATGGAAATGCCAAGACTGGATAAACTTGCGGACACTTCACGATCGTTAGGCGCATCCTTCCAACTCACCTACCGTTCCGCTTACGGTCTTACACTCAACAGATTACACTTCTTCTATAGAAAGTTCATCACCCGCGCACTAAACATAAGCATTGTAATTTGTAGCAACTACCCGCACACTCGAACGTACGACCCCGCTGCGTGCGTCCTTGTCGCTCCGCTTTGTTATCGTTTTGTACTCGTATTCGTTTAATCTCGCGTTGATCTTGCAGGTCAGCAACATACTCGCTGTGTTGTTCTCAACCGTTTGTCTTTGGTTCGCTCGACCCAAAAATTAGCTACATTGGCCTCCGTACGTTCCGCTTATCCGCTTTTTGTAGAAAACTGCCACAGTTGTGTGCTGATTCAACATACTACAAATAATAGTTGTGTCTCATACTGTGAATAATGAATAGCGATTGAAAAAATACATTTGTCACATTGTATGAATGGCGATTACAAAAGAAGACTGATAATACTGGCTGGTTGTTTCCTTGTTCGCCAAGGCTGTTTAAATCAGTGGATTGTATCTTTTGTTGAAAGTGATAGGAACCGAAGTTTTCATCAAATGAGTTCTTTTGTTCAGCCACTATATTTGCACAGTCTTAGATGGTTAGGTCATGTACTAGGGATGCCAGCTAGTCGTCTGCCACATCAAGCATTGTTTGCCAACTTGGCGGCCGACTGGCGCAAGGTGCGAGATGGATAGATGATGGCGTCGTGTAGACAAATGAAATCGCTCATGAAGGGGTTGGCCACTGTAGATCGAGTTCGTCCTTCGGGTTGGGACCCTTGCGACTTAAATAGTCAGTGGCTTGAGACATTAGGTGAGACGGCGACATACCGAGCTCAGTGGCGTGAATGTTGTCGTTGTTTGATCGAGCTGTCTGTGAGGTGAGTGCACTTAATGACGCGGGGTCAGTGAAAGCCGTGAGGAAGCTGTCTTACTGGTGCCGCCTTACCTTCACTAACCGGTTGGTTGTTTGATTGTTTGCAAGGTGTAGGCGCCTTGATGTTGTATGTTTGAATGTAGATATAGCGGTACTTTTTTAGTATTGAGGTCCTCTTTCCCCAAGTATTCCAATGGTTTAGCCTTATGTGAGTTGGCAGTAATAATTTTTGGATGCGTAACATGTGCAAATAAAAGTCGGTACTTATTAACTTTTGACTAACCTTTCGACTACCGTAAAAACGTATTAATTATGGACACGTGATGTCTACATCCGTCAGTGTCGCTTGCTGCACCCAAAATGGAATGATACATTATTATTTTTAAAGTTGTTATGCTACTGTCCCTGCTTATATTTGCACGCTGAAGTTGTAAAAGTATTACCAAGGATGGGAACGCTGTTTATAGGGTAAAGTTTTCATTGTTTGGATTGGTAGGAAAAGAGGTCCGTTTGCTCAGTCTTTTCTCCTTGTCACTTGCGGTCATGTGCAGGTCCTGAAAGATGACTCCGAATAACAAAGTAGTTGACTCCAACTGGTTATCAGCATGTAAAGCTCACTGATGGGCCTTTTGTTGCTGTTGGTAGTGTTGTTGTTGCCAACTTCGACCGACGATCGGCCTTGCGTTAATAACAAATAGTGCAATGCAAGTCATACTTGTTGGACTCTGCAGAGTAGGCTTTTGAATTATGAGATCCTCTAGTCACTGTAGAGGACGGACTGCCAACTGTCACACAATGAGGCAATAAAGGCTAGCACATGAAAATTGGTCTCTTCAGCAGTGCTGCGTCATTAAATGACAACAACAATTCGGTACACATTGATTCATTTAAATGCCTGTTTAAAAGCAACAACAGAGAAAAGAAGTGGCTGAAGAACAAAATATTGGGACTAACAAAAATCTTCTATTTGAGGAAGCTTTCGTTTCCTACTGTTAATAAATATGTTGTATTTTGTGTTGCTCCGCTAGGGGGGAACAAGGAAGTCTGGACGCTGGCGGCAATTCTTCCAACCATGTGTTGTTCATAATTGTAACATTTCTGTCGTTAAGTTAACTTATTTTAATCACGCGACGTATTTCCGCCTTTGTGTCTAAGAAGCAGAACGAAAAAGCAAACTTATGCTATCTTCCCCGTAACAGCTACAATTTTCAGATGTGTGAACAGCTGGAAGACAGTCTGGAATATTTCGATGTTTGCTTGGTGAACATTTGCAACGGAATGGTTGTAACATACATAAGCGGGTAGGGCAAACAAACTTCTACATGCCACATCAATAAGAGTAGTAAAATCGAAGGCCTCTAAAACGATAAGCGAATGAGATTCCTGTCACCCAACATTCTTCAAGAGTGTGATATGGACGACATAGTAGAACATGTTTTTCGTTATCGGTTTATTCAGTCTGGATAATGACATGTGGTATGCTGTTAGAAACGATGATGAACTAGTCAACGTTGCCTGTGACTATAGCATATCACCATTTAAAATTGACCAGTGATGCGAAGACGATCGCGAACATTTTATGGGGTCTTCCAATGACCCCAGTATTTGCCAGTAATGAAAATGACCCTCAGAAATTCAATTATTTCTGTAATTCTGATTCGAAGAAACATCCCAATTGTGAGGTCTTCGATATAAGTTAAAGAAACAGCTAATGTGCGTTCACTGAAGAGTGGTCACTCAAACAAAACGTTGATCACAAGCAAAAAGTGGATATAATTTTGTGTGTGATAATTTAGTTGCGTCTAACGTGAAGCTAATGACGCGGTGGTCAAATAGGTTATCTCAGGAAAGTCTGATGGAGTTCCCATACCGACTGTCGCAATGATAGGCAATACCGAAGTGATCTACATATTTAAACCAGTTATATCCCTCAAGTAACTCAAACAAAACACTAAGAAGGCAAACATTAGTTGATGCTAGCATTTCGTACCGGTTCTTCATGACAGAATAACGGATAACACGATAAACGTTCAATCTCACCTCTGAGGTACTTAGAAGTATGAACGAAGAAATGAACAACAGAAACAAAGCCTTTAATCGCGTGATCTGAATGACACCCACTGAAACTAGGTCTATGGCAGCCTCAAGTTCACAAATAATTGTTCTTATTCGCATAAAACAGACCTCAGCCGGTTTATCGTGACAGTTTCAGCAAATTTTTGGAATCGTAGGTTGTAGTGGTGCACTGTGATGGTGAAGGCCGATATCAAGTCTACGTTGTGGCCAAATGACACGATGTTTCATCCGGTCGATAAAGCTGAGGGGCTTATAATTATATGTGACTACAGTGTCATCATTATCGTCATCATAGACAGCAACACACTAGTGGTTGACACTGATGCTTAACGGCCACACAACCACGAAGAACAAGATAAAGCAAACCCTGTGTAAGAAGCGAGAAGAAAAAACAGGGACGGTGGATGGGACCTAACTACTAAAAATAGCTACGTCTATATTCAAACATACAACAGTATCCATTTGTGTAACCTGTTTGTGAACTCACTCAGGTGAGGGTTCTTTTATTCCCGAGATCAATCGGTTCTACCCATGCAACTTTATCCGCCGTTACATGAGAATTGGTACACACAATGTGATTTGGCGCCAATAAACTAATCTTCTTTTAATGTGGGCACGAGTTACCTGATAGTATGACTAAGGATCCTCAAGTCGCCAACGTTCTGAGTTCGTTTCAAGGAAAAAACAAGTTGCAGAAGCAGAGCCGACAGACCATTTATCTTAAAAATGATGGAACGTACCTAAGTGGGATCACGGACAGTGAAACTATGGGTGTTTCACACACTTAACATTGGTTGGTGGAGACAACTAAGAACGAATCTTGCTATAGTTTATGTTTGTCACAAATTAATGATTTTGTCCTTTCGAATAAGCAAACAACGGTCTATTGAAGGAAATATGAATTCATTATTTTGGAATACGCGGACGGGTAGAAACATTTTAAACAACGCTTCTTGTTTTGATGTGACGTTTTCTGATTAAAATACTCACGTAGGTGATAATGTCTGATAAATTCTATTGTAGCAAAAAGGCATTCAGTAATACACAGTCTTTATTGTCCAACTCGCTGGTTGCCATGCCACACGCGAGCTCGCGTTTGTGAATCGGAATTCCGGTCTACAACACTTCCCGGATTTTACTCACACATCATGTGCACCTCTGCCTGGTTTTTGTATCTGACCGACGCCTTTTGCCAGGGGGTTTCCCGCAAGTTATTCATTGTCCGTTGGTCCGATCTCGTTGAACAATGACTCATCCTATCGCCCGTGTTGTCCGCAATCCATGCGCTGTGGACTTTTGGGCATGCCTTGCCACCGCGTTGAGACATTTGGCAGAGAGTTAGAATACCCACATATCTGGCTTGGTAATCCATTAAATTCTGAGTTATTTGAATCTTTAAAAAGTTATCTGCAACGAAGTATTCCAAAGCATTTTTCTAGTTATGCGGGGATTTTATGACTACGAGTAGAGCAAAAAATACTCCAGTAATAGCCACTGGACAGGACAAAGCTCAAGAAGCTATTAATTATGGCCAAGTTTCCTGGGACGAGAAAAGTGACTTTGAATAACTAATCAGATACGCGTGCATAAAGTCTCAGTGAGGTTCCATAAAATTGGATTTTCGATGGATCCAGGTTTACACTTGCTTACTGTCTGTTGGCAAATTTGGAACACAAATCTTAAAATCACGTCTTTCACAGTAAGAAAACTTTCTCTCAACATGTTTTTTGGTTGAAATCTAATTGTCAAAGATCTCATCACTGAATCATTGCGTTTTTTATTTTTGTTCTACTGAAATATCTTTTCTCTGGTTCAAACTAGTATTTCAGGGCGATTTTGTCAGTGGCAGGTCAAAATTGTTGAAATGGTTGAAAACACTCCGATTTGTCAATGTGCCACAATGGATAACAAACCAAAAGCCGAAAACTTGTTGACTCTTCTTTTTCATGAAATTCAGCTGTACTCGTTTGTATATATTCCTTCTCTTCCTTTTCTTCGTTACACGCTTATACTTATTTGTTACTCTAACTTTGTAGACCGTTGTCAGGACCAACAGCAACCCAAACCATTTTGCCAATAGATGTGACTCAAGACTGGTAATTAGGATTAGGAGAACAAGAAGAATGGTTTAGTAAATTATTGGGAAAATGACACATTTGTGTGCAACCGGCTCAAAGTTAATACGGCACTTTTCGTATAGCAAATACTTCAGCAGTAACATGACAATCTGTCATTTTAGTGTGATGTTTGTTGTAGGGAGTGCTAATGCTTCTTCCTACGTTTTAACTGTATTTCTACTCTTCAGTGTTGACACTGCATGATATTGGATGCTGTCATATACAAGATAACCTGTATGATAGATGCCGTCTGTCTTGAGCATAATATAAGAGACATACTGAGGTAATTCATCATAATCACTACCATTACTTTGGTTTAAGCCATCTCACAATCATTAAGTGTTTGTTTTCTTTGCGGTTGCCTTTTGTGAGTATGTGACCAAACCATGGTGAAGATCGATAACTTCCGGCAATAATAACGTCTTTATATTCAGTTCAAATAGTCTCTCGAAATGTCCTTATACACTGATACCTATATATCTTCATGGATATTATTTCCTTGGTATGTTTTGTCAGCTAAAAAACAAAACCTCTCGGCAGTTGGAACATGAAGAAATGAACAGCTGTTTACTGAAATTGACTGAGTGTTGATCATTCCTAAAATGTGTACCTTATTGGCAGCACATCACTATCAACTCCATCTTGATCAGTTAATCATTTGCCTACCGGATTTTCGTTGTGTTGTAACCAGCATTAAATTACTTTTGACCCGTAATGAGTCTTTTCAAACCTTTTACTATGTTCTGTTTGTGATCATCATTTAGTAACTGCTTGTAATTATTTTTAGCTAACGATTGCTATCCAATAGATGAGTATTGATAAATGACTTCGAGAAATTTTCTTTATCTTCACGTGACACAGAAGCATATGTGCATCTGCTTAGTTTTACGTCGTTGACTGTAGAGTGATCCTTCTTACGAGGGAAATCGTTACATGATACAGTACTGCAGTAGAAACTTTTCTATTCTCGGCTGTCAACAAATCAACTTATTTGTCAAAGATTAATAATTTAAGGAGTTTTTTATTGTTGGCATTTTTGAAGCATTTCTGTAATTTAGTAAACAACAACGTTCATTGCATAACATGTTATTTTGAGTTTACGTAAGAGAATTTGCCGTTTATGTGTGGATTGCAACACTTAATAATGGAGGCTGTTGAATGTATATGAGGTTCAAAATGTATATTGACCACCAGAAGTTGTTTTGGGGCGGATTTTCCAATCATGTTAATAGAAAAGAAATAACCAGCACGTGATCTTTCGCTGTGGTGTAAATAGTTATCTGCCAGTCGTTGCGTGGCAAAGTCAGGATTCAATTTGAATAGGAGAAAGAAATTCTCGTTTGAAGGAGCTGTTTTGACGGTCTTAGTATTTCAAGTCCACATTTAAGATAATGTATTCAGTAATGGCATTACAATCGCGTTTTCAGGGGCAAGATATGGAGTTGTAGAGTCATGGAAATTCAGTTTGTGCAGCGTTGATCACAACTTATCAGCCGGCGTTATGCGCACAGAAGTTTTTAAAGCAGTCCACAGGGTTACCATGATGTTGATGGTATTATACATGTTGTGATTGTATGCCTGTCCATATCCTGTCTATCTCTAATTGCCTGTTGTGTACAACCTGCATATTTCACGTGTGCGACTGATGAGTGCTAACAAGATGTTAACATATCGAAACGTATATCTTCTTTCAGCACTGATGAAGTCGTTAAGAAAAGCTTAATGTTTCAAGAATTCAAATGTGAAATCTGTGATCTTCAGGTGTGGTTTTGTAGTTCAGTTTGTAAAGCACTTGCCGCGTCTTGGCATGCTGGTTCTCCCGCTGGCTTGAATCCAGCTAAAGTCATGACTTTTCACAATTTGGTTCTTTGTAAGTTATTCACAAAAACGCATTACTATCGGTTGAACACCACTACCAAACGATTGCAACTGTCACACTTCTATAGAGTTTTTCAACTAGTCCCTTTGAAAAAAACATCACACTTGAGTTTCGCCTTCGTTATGGCTCTATTTTGAAGCAAGCTCACTAAAAGTCCACGGGAATACGAAATCCACAACCAATTATCAGTGATGTTCAACTCATATCAACCATAATTCTTTTCTATCTGTCTGTGAAACTAGATTGACCTAAGTTATTTGAGCTGTTTCTGCTGTGTCTAGACAGGAAGATTATCAACACACAACTGGAGGTCGACGCAACTCAGGGGGGGAACACGGGAACATCAAAAACGCTCAATTAAATCCACTAATACGTACGGATGTCCAGTTCTTTGTAAAATGTATGAAATCGATTTTTGGAATGATGTCTATGCTATGAATGAACTAAATTAGACTAGAAAACAATGCACCTCTTAGATTTACCTGAAAATAATGTTGTGTAGATGACTGACAGTTAAGTACAACAGTTAGTAATCACGACCAGGCTATAATTTATGTTCTAGCGTTTTGCGAAATCAGTTTACGTGAATAAAACTAACATTATCTGATTCGTGGCGTCGCAAAATATATAACTGCATCCAGTGATTACAGAGATGCATTCAAAAAACACGTCACCAACCAATTTTTAAGGGCCTGGTACCTTAGACACAAGTAAAAAGCATATATATGGAAAAAATATGGAAACGGTATAAGTTCCTAAAGCAAGACAGGAGTTACTGATGGCGTCCAGTAACTATAGATAGAAATCTGCACGTGAATAACCAGGCAGTATCTGACTGGCGTTAAGTTCCGTTGCCCCGCGTTATAAACACAGCAAACAGACAATTGTTATCTAATGTCAACACTGTTTATTCTTGTTGGCTGCATGCTTGGGATCACTGTTTATATATATATATATATATATATATATATATATATATATATACCCAACATATATAAGTGGGAATGGCAATTATACTTGACATATTCCACTAGAAAATGAATCAGCCTCATCACAGGCCTATTGATAGCATCAGCAAATCATACGAGCAGAGAAGTAATCACTACTGTCTGGTCAACATGGCACTTGTGAACACCGATAGCTTCCAGTCACCTGGAGAAAGCATTTATAAAAACGGTTTTATTAAGTAGTGGCTATTTATAAAAAGTTCGTAGAACTTCATTATGGATGCAAAGGCCATAATTATGCACAACCCGGTTTCTAACATACATGTTTTGCTAAATATGTCTCTTAAAGGTGGCCGAGTTACCAACGATGTAATTATGAAATTACAAACACCTTTGATATCAAGTAATTAACTGTCGAATTTGGACCACTACCTTCTACTTTTCCACCTCTGACTGTGATTCATTTTGACAGTTCATCGACAATTACGGTGGTGTGTATACTGTTAGGTATTCAGGGAAACAGAGTGCCAAACATCTTTAAGTCATTATACGATATGTCAAGAACCCAGCATCCCTGCTATAATAACTGTGCGTACAGCCCAAAGCTTAAAATGATAATGAAACATTTTATGCATGGAAGATTATGTGAATTGGCTTAAAACTGGATGATACATGCATTACTCAAGTCTAAAGGACAGTATCGAGTAGATTCAGTGGAGAATAAAATGCAATGTACCAATATATAAGGTGATCCGGCTACTCAGTGAATATCCTGCCTCATGCCTGTTTGATATTTACGATTTACTTCAAGAAAAAATTTTAAACAACGCTCAACTATGCCGGCTGATGGGCCCCAAGGCACTTTTTTGAGAATCAGTAGTGCTTCAGTAGTATAACAGTTGTACGTTTCGGTGAATAACTACCAAACAAACATAAGGAAAAGAATAAGTCTTAACTAGAAAGTAAAAGAAAGGAAGGGGATGTGACCAAAATGCTAAGAACATCTGTGTCTAAAAGCAAGCATTCAACATCAACTTGCCTACACTTTGCATTCAAAGAACCAACCTGGAAGCGGAAGAGAGGCACTATCAATAAAGCAATTTTCCTGTGGTTTTTGCTAACCAGCAGAATAAATTTTGCCTATTTTACAAACAGCCGAGCTAGACAACAGAAGCATGTACATCACTGAACCTGATAGGACGTCATCTTACCTGACGTCTCCAGCTATGGATTTGTTGTGATCCAAGAACGCGGATGGCACAAGGGTTATTT
>LUCH01018775.1:0-11542 GCA_013368495.1 Paragonimus heterotremus | reverse complement strand
CTAAAGGTTTGGTCTTGTCTAACCAATCTGCCGACTTTCTCAGACATTGCAACGGAGAAGCTGGATAGAGGAGGAGTGACTAGAGTTTGTTATCTAGATTTCCGGAATGTTTTAGATGTTGCCAACCACATGCTATTGGATTCAAAACTACAAGTGTCGTGAGCCATGAACGCGGATGGCGCAAAGGTTATTTATTCCGGAATGCAGCAGATGGGTTACGCGTTCTAACAAGACAAGAGTCAAAAACACTAATTTGCATGCAGTACCGAACCCTAACGGTCACGGTTGCCACAGATGTCAATGCTCACCTCCTCTACGTTCCCTTACGTGCCAAGAACCAGTTCATGCGATGCTGTACTCTGATGTTTCTTCTAATATTTTTCCTGCGATTACTTCAATGTCAAGATGTATGTTCTGCCCCCCACTACTGAATAGCAGTGATGTGAACAGTATATCGCGATTGCTCCTCCTCACCACACAAGTGGCTGAAATATCCCTTCACACCCTGGGAAAAGAACCCGAAACCCTCGACTGTGGTTCCACCAGATTGAGGCCGTCTCAACGCCAGGCAGATAACATCAGAGAAAATAAAATTATCACACGTGGTACAACCCCTTCCCTTTGATGTTGCCGCGGAAGTGGAACACCTATTGGAATCGGTCCCGTCGGATTACCACTATAACATTCTAAAAGACACCATCATATAACAAACTGGGAGGTCGGAAGCTAAACTGCTACGTATAAGTCCCTGAAATTATCTACCACTCCCCTGTCACCACAAGTTGGTGACATTCTGTGTGGTACTTCAAGGGGCTAACCTAAACCATTTGTTTCGCTTTCGTACCGACGCACTGTTTTTAATCATTTCCACCGTTTATCACGCCCCGGAAAACACGGCAAGTTAAAGCTGATTGCACTGTGCTTTGTTTGGCCCTTTATGAACAAAGACGTTTGTCTCTGGTCACAATAGCGGATGGAGTGCCAAAGGAGTGAAGTGCACAGGCATACGGTTACAACACCTGGCACATTCTTCCATCCAGATGCCCGTTGTTCCCATGTATGCCTTGATATCGTTGACCCACTACCACCCTCCAACGATTGTAGGCATATATTGACCGCAACCGACCGTTTTGCCCGTTGGCGTTTAACTGTGTCTATTAGAGATATTTCAGCGAAGACAGTCGCCAAATCTTTCTTAGAACACTGGATCGCTAATTTTGGTGTACCATCTACAATCACTACGGATCGAGACGCCCAGTTCCAACCTTCCATTTGAGCAACTTGAGAGAGTTACTGGGTTGTTTGCACATTAAGACGACGGCATACCATCCTTGTGCTAATGGCGTTTCCACCGGTAACTAAAAGTTTTCATAGCTGTGCAATCGGAAGCAACGAATTGGAGCGAACGCCTACCACTCGTTCTCATTGGAGTCCGGTCTATCATGAAAGAGAACATAGGCTGTACTATCTCTGAATTAGTTTACGGTACCAACTTCCTGTTCCCGGGAGAATTGATCCAACCCTCAACTCATTCAGACCCAAGTACGGATTACAATTCACATTGACGACAACACATGTTCAACCTCCATTTCACGCCGACCGGTCATCACTGGCGCCGAAAACAAAGATCCCCAGATTTGTTCACAGGTAAGTTCGTGTTTACGTGTCAAGACGTCATTAGGAAACCATTGCAACCACGATATATCGATCCCTTCAGGGTAGTTAAGCGTGATGAAAAATTCTTCACTATCGACAGGTCCGGACGAAACGAATCCATATTCACTGACCAATTAAAACCGGCCTACGCATAAAAGCATTTTGACCCACCTGACCAAATGTTGACTGAGAGCATCCCCTCTTCAACCCAGACAGTATCAGATCCACCTGCAGCCCAGCCCCCATGTTCTCGTGAACAAAGCACCACACGCAGAGGGCATTATGTAAACTAGCCGAAACACCTGACCGATTACAGTACGTGATTTGACTATTGAGCGTTTGGTTTGTTCTCCCTTCACTACCGTTCTTTCATCGTATTTTTAACCCACAAACGCCCTGATGGGGGAGTTCTGTAACGCTTTTTTACACTGTTTTATGCTCCATGATTCTGTTCGTTATCTATACTTTTCACTTTCCCGAACTTCACACATAAAGGCAGCGTTTGAACCAGCTTAATCGAACTAATCAATAATCAGTAAAAAGCCCGCTCATTTCTCTGTTAGCGAGCCCTGCGTCCTCTCTGCGTCCAGTGCCGCTAGTAAGCGGATTTTTGGAGAGTTGGAAGTAAACTGAATCAACCGGCTACTGCGGCAAAATTCCCTTATTTATCTGTCATGGAATTGTTTCAGTTGTGACCTCCAAGATTATTTAGGAATAACATGACAGATTGCACCCACTGGTTACTACATTCGGTATAGCGGGATTCTAGACCGACGCACCTTAACGAACAATTTTTTAGATCCACCACAATGGACAGTGAATTTTGATGTACCGTGAATGTCCTAAAAAGCAACATTCTTGTTAATGCTGTCCAGTCGATTCTCAGATATCTATGGGATGCACATGCACAGGTAATAGAAATTGCAACCAAACGGCGGACCAGAGACTCGGGTGTTCATGTCAGTAGTGTGTTTACTTCATCCGCTCAGTCTGCTGCGGTTGCGACAGAAGCACGGTGGCGTGATATCGACTGAAATCCGCCATCGTTAGGTCGTGTCCAACGGTGCTCATTCCAATGTACTCGGCTATAGCTCACCCCACTTAGAACATTACACCCAAGCTTGATCATTATATTTGAAAAAGGACATTGCTATCCTAAAAAGTGAAGAAACCCCGTCAAACGCCTGGCATGGGGTATGAACTATCCAAGCTATCAAGACCGACTAAAATCACTTGAACGACGGTGGCTGAGAAGAGACCTTAGCGGAGTGTACAAAATTACCCACCACACAAGTATACGTCCTGTAGCAGGTTCGTCTGTAATGCGTCAGGAAGGAGGTTTAAGAGGTCACGCACTTCCAATTCAGAAGAAAAGATCAAGATTGGCTGCTCGATTTAACTTTTTCAACAACCTGGTAGCCAACTCGTGGGATAAATTGCACGTACAGACTGTTAAGGCCTCAAGCGTAGATGTACTCAAGTGAGAGCTAGACAAACGATGGAACAACCCTGTTTCTACTTTGTACTAAGTGAGGTATGATTTTGGCTTTGAGTTTCGTGGGACCAAGGAATTGTCATTTTTTTCTTTAATCCTGCAATGGTCATCTCGAACACTTGTGAACACTTTTCTGTGAGTCAAACACTATTGAATACCATAACTTGTTGGAACTTTGTAACTATTTTGTCTGATTCTTTAACTTCGTTATCAATGATATCATAGTGAGTTGGGCAATTATCCGTCTCACGGGATTCGCCTTGAAGGTCGTTCGAAACGCGAAACGGTCCTTTTGGCACGAATCCTTGATTTTTTTCCTCAAATTTTTAAATCGGAATTCCAAGCAAAGTGCCTACAACACATCAATTGTAAATAAGCCTCGTTGATAGAAAAATTGGAATATATCGAATAAGTTCCAAAAGTGTTGGCTTGGTGATGTAAAAGTTTTCCTCCATTTTCGCGAAAATACCCCATTATTTGCGTTATCTCACTTTTTCAAGTTTTATAAATGAGATCATTGCATTTTTCCAGATGAAGTACGTTATCCTATAGCCTGAGAGTGCTTCATTTTGCGGCGTTTTGAAGATATGGTTGAAATGGAATGATACGACCATACATTGTTAGCATTGTATTTCAATAAGAACACTAACACATTTGATGGTGAAACATGTATGACAATATTTCCAGTTTCTTTGTCTATACGATATTTATACTACTTCTCTTTGTTTGCACGATTTCCGGCAGATACTGGTCGATGAAACGTTGCTGTAAAAGGTGGTTGGAAATGATGCTTTCATATGGTTGTTTCCATCTTCGATTTTTATGGAACGGCATAAGAAGAGGGTATCATGTCCCGCTTTATCTTCGAAAATCTTCAGAAGCAAATTCTATTCAATCTACTCCATTGTTTCTTACTAGATTGAGGTCGCATGACGTTCATACGGAACAGTATACAGATGAAATCAAGCTACCTGCGGATTACAGCTCAGCCAGTCACACTGTGATGTTTAGAACACCAAGTATCTATCGCGGTGCAGAAAAATATTCCCATCATTATGACAATCAACGGAATCAAAGAAGGTGATTGCCATGTACCCCAAACGTCTCGAATGCAGGTTTTTCATCACTTCCCGCATGTGTTCGCCCTCCAAATTGCTCACAGTAAAAGTAGTTCGGAAGGAGCAGCTACTAGTGTGAACATATACTGCATACCCAGACGCTGATCATAGCTTAAGTCAATCGGGTGGAGCAGCTACTGGTGTGGACGTATAGCGCATACCCCGACGTTATTCATAGCTTAGGTGAATCAGGTTGGAGTAGCCACTAATGTAAACGCACACTCCATTCTGCGGCGTTGTTGATAGTCCATGTCAATAGGGTGGAGCAACTAATAGTTTGGGCCCATACTGCATTTTGATACGTCGTTCATAGCTCAACTGAATCAAGCTGGAGTAGCCATTAGTATAAACGCACACCCAGCAGTTCTTCATAGCTTAAGTGCATCATATTGAAGCAGCCACTAGTGTGAACATATACTGCATTCTGCGACCTTGTTGATAGCCTTAGTCAATCGGGTGGAGTAGCTTCTAGTGTTAACCTACACTGCATATCCAGACGTTATTTATAGCTCAAGTGAATGATGTTGAATCATCTACACGTGTGAACCTATATTAGATACCCAGACGTTATTTGTAGTTTAAGTGAACCAGGCTGGAATGACCCCTAGTGCGAACATAGGCGTCATATTCGGACGTTCTTCATAGCTTAAGTGAATCAAGTTGAAATAGCCACTCGTGTGAACCTATACTACATATCCAGAGGTTATTTACGGTTCAAATGAGTCAGGTTGAACCAGCCACCAGTATGAACGCATACTGCATACTCAGGCCTTCTTTATGGGTCAGGTCAGTGGAACCAAGCTAGCGATTTCAATCTCTGAATATATTAAATTCAACAATGTTTGATAATGAAGCCATGTATATTGTAATATACACAACCCCTCCGTGTGATGTAAGGTGGGGATTAGTTTGGCGAGTTGGCTCGCGGAATTTCTCTTTCCGGGTATGACTATGAGGTGGCACTTGGCGAACAGCCAGGTTCTTACATTGGCGATAGGCTGACAGTGTAATAAGTATACTGCAACCGGCTTACTCGGGTATGTCTTGAATGCTTTCAGCGTATACAATTCGTTAACCTTGTACGTGCGAGTTAAATGGCTACCGATTAGATCGAGATAGAGACCTAAAGTGCTTCTTGGCAAACGAAAATGTTTTCCAAACGATGGATAAAAGATGACGTAACATAGCCACACCTTTTGGTGAGCTTGGGGGCCTCTGGGTCGAGATGACTTACATCCCAAGACACGATGACAATGCGTGCTCAAACAATCCTGAAACATCTGCAGTAAAACTTTTCTGAAAGTTGAACGAGAAACTGATAATAAATGTGAGAAAGAACAGACAAGTGTCGCTGAATTCTGACGTTCGTAAAAATACTGAACAACATTTGTTAGCACAGAGGTTCTCTAGACAAGCCGTTCAACTTTTAGATAAGTTTTATTGCAGATGTTCAAGGATTGTCTGAACACGCATTGTAATCGAGGATTCGCGCCGATAGGACCGTTTCGCTTTTTGAACGACCTTCAAGGCGAATCCCGTGAAACGGATAACTGCCGTGAGTTACACTGGCATTTACCTAGTCTATTCAGTTACTCATCTTGACCAATACAATCTCCATTAATTAACTCACTACTGAACGCGTTCACACCGGTAGAAAACGCAGCCTGGCCAATTAACAGATCATACCAGTCGGATAACAGGAAGTCAAGAGGCACGGACTTCCATCAAATTCTAGAGTTGGAAATGAAATTGAAAAGTTCGGATACTGCACTCCCGCCCCCAATCTCACCCCATTACTGTGGACCTTGAGATGATACGCATCCTGATACGGAACTACCAAGGCACTTGCTTCCTACTCCCGTCTTTAACTTGCTGACTCACTGAAAAGTGAACTGAAATGATCATTTTGTGATAGCCCACTTTCAAACTAATTCTTGAGGTCAACCGTTTCGTTGACCTTTCGAAATTCGCGTGAAACAGGAGCTTTCTGCCGGGGGAAGCGGTATCCTTTCATACCCGGGAAAAATTTATTTTGAACGATCGAATTTTCTGATTGGTTGATGGATAAATCCGTTGGCAAATGATATAATGCCAGGAAGCACTTTCCGGTCAACAGCATATAATTATTAATTTTCCGTTGTAGTAATACATATATTCACATGGAAGTGGAAGAAGTAAATGCGTAGATTTGTATGATGGTAGTTATATTCGTATATTTGTATGATGGTAGTCATATTCGTATATTTGTATATATATGCCTGTATATGCGTATGAGTGTGACAGTATATGGTCAGATGATGTGTGGATAAATGTATATGCGTTTGAATGTGGTCATATTCATGTGTATATACATATACGTAGTGTGTTTATGGACGTTTTCCTGTATTTTCTACGTGTCTATCCACACATATGGGCTGCTAAGCACGCGAACGTCCTTGCATCTCTTAATGTATCTTCAGGGCACGTGTCATTGTGCCAAGTGCGAAAACTATTTTGCGAGACAAAGTAAAATGTCATGTTTTATATATTTTTTAACAACATTATTCGTGCCACTTTACATAAACTTGAAAAAACTTTCGTATAATTGAATTTTCAGAATTTTTTGTATGAAAGGAAACCCATTTTCCTTTTCCCCGCTCAAGGTTATTATGCCACACAAATAAGCTCACGCGCACTCTGACTCAACCAGTGAAATTGAGGACAATTCAAGCCAATAAAATTGACGTCCAAATCAAACATGAAGTAGTGGGTGAAAACTAGCTACATCAGCGGACGCTACACATAAACAACCGGTGGACGTCATCGCTGTCCAAATGGAGCCCTGTCGAAGACGTCTGAGCGTAGAAGAGATCCAGGAAATACTGCCGTGATCAATGCAGGGTGCCAGCTGATTCCCGCTGTACAGCTGTTTACGGAGTAGGTTCGCTAAGAATACGTCCACTAGGGACTTGGCGTACGTCATGATATATCATGACGTACGCCAAGTCCCACATTAGGTCAAACTATAGTTTGACCTAGTGTGGGATGATAAACGTCGACCTTTCCCTCAGGGAGCAGGTTTCTTTTCAAACCCGGGAACTTTCGAATTTTCCGACTGGTTGATGGATAAATCCGCTTTCAAATCGATTAATACTAGACGGATCCCCATTGTGACGCCTCAGTTGTTTTGGGGTCTAACGCCTCTGGAGTTGCCAGGGTTGCAAAGCGATATAGCTGACATAGCCGAAACCTGAGTGGAACTATTTGCGACCGTTGGCGAAGCCTTTCAGGGCTTTATGCAAAATGTCTAGTTGCCAGACTGAGGAGAAGATACATGGAACCGCCTTGTCGTAATGTGCTAGAGTCGGAGAAGAGTAGCAGTAGCGTGTCGTAAGTCCCAAATGCACCCAAGGCCTAATTTAATGCCTTTAGGATGGGTGCATACTTATTAAGTGCTCCATTTTCCAACGAACACTCCCAGGTGACATTTGTTGACAGAGTGTAAGACTGTCTCGATACCCTGAAACACGTCTGTGGGTTATTTGTTGACGCCGTGGTGGTCGAACAATCAGCCCAAGATGTGTGACTGATCAGTCGCCTGCGTGAACTCCAGCTTGCCCTAGACAGCACTGCTTGTACTTCCCTGGCGACCTTTGGACCAAAACGATCACCAATGACTTGGGTGCAGTTGATGTTCGACTGGTTCGTCGGTGGCCAGTGCACATGTTTCAGAGACCTTGGGCATGGGATTGTTTATGGTTTATTTTTTTGCCTCCATCCGTTACTTTTAGGGGGTTCTCTTGTCACCACCCGGGCTCGTCAATTTTGAATTCAGTCTTTTTCTGAATTCAACAGTTCTGTGAAAGACGTAAAACACAGATTAAATGTCTTACAACGAGGCATGTAGTACAAAAACACTGCTGGTAACTGTAAGTTGAACAACGTTAGGACGTATGTGAGAAGTAACGTGGATGTATGCGAAACAGATAACACGTGGTATTCTCCTGATTTCAATAAGTTTACTTCCGTTGCAGTGAACAGCTGGATCAAGACAATACGGGATGTGCTGCTGCTTATGTTGTTCCGATATAAATACAATCACGAGCTGCATTTCACGATTTCTTACCCTATATGGTCGCGTGCGCTGTTGCAACAGTTCGTCATATAAGGTCGGTTGACTTTTGACTGATATGCTGGGTGTCTGTAGTCAAAATCCAGTACCATTTCTTGTCCCGGTATTCAATCCACTTCAAACCGATTTGTGTATTAACCTGTTCAGGTTGTACGCTGACGTTAACCCATGCGTACAAGAGTCAAGCGGATGAGAAAGACTGCTTTCTCCCCTCCATTAAGAAGCCTTACATAATCATAATGGGGGTTATTCTTTAGTAAGAGTACTATTATTAAAGGATAATTTTTGAACTGACGAATGTGGTATCGTTTCAGCACGAGTTTTCAGCCTACCGGGATGTGGTATACCAAAGACTAATTGCACAGAAATGTTCTTCCGTTTTAAGTTGAGTTAGTCGCATTGCGACGTGCCATGGAGGACGGACTCCCGGTGACTACATGACTACGTAGTACACCTGGGATAAGCGGTCGCCTGGTTAAATAATCCAATTACTCAGTCTTCGATGATTGGGTCATTTGCGGTTGAACGTTTGCTGCACTAGCCGTTTTATATTGAGGCCATCAGTGGCTAGATAAAACCGTGTGGTGGTCAAACAACAATGTAGTTGCGATCTACGAAGATCCTGACTATTGGGTTGGGTAAAGTGGGTAGGAGTCACCTATCTGGTTTAGGTCCTCGCGGTCATTAAAATCGTTGTGCCGCAGTCAATAGCGTATTTGCATCCATATCATTTCTGATTATTTAACCTAGCCTCACTTTATCCATTCCTATCTATTTTTGACAAACTTCTTTTTTCCATTGTTCTACGTCATTGTCGAGATGAGCAGCGGCTCGAGCCAAGGTATCTTCTGGTTAGGCTCATGGTCATTATGGATGAGTGTATGCGATAGCTGTCAACAGAATGTTGGCCAATTATCAGTTGAGAATTGTTGTCTGGTGAGTAGTCCCCATTCCCGCATGAGTTCTACGATTGCGTATACCCCTTTTCAACTGCCACGTGGTTTTTCCGTTGACGACAGCCTTCTTGAGAATACCACAGGCTTGCTGCTTTGAATCCAGGCTGTATCTGTTGCGGTGCCTGAGGCGTCCGTTTCCATTGTTAGCTTGGTTCCTTTATCCTTGATAATGTCCGCTGTATTTTCCAGTTCTCGCCTTAGGGCTAAAGGCATGTGTGGTTTTGCGTACAAGGGGTATGAAATAGATTAAGGGTAGTGCGTAAGCATATCAACAACATATTGGGACATCGGATCATAAAAGAATGGAAAATGATGCAGCGGTTTAATTATCCAGCCTGGGATTCGATGGATAATCAGACTGGCTTCGTTTACTGAATGAACACTCGTTTCTATTGGGCATCAGATTGCATTTTCGGGTTGCACTATGACTTGTGCAGATTTCCATCATCTTGACGTTGATCGCGGATTGTTACCTTGTCAACATAAACTAATGTATCTACCCGGTGTTCCGCTTTGGTTTTGAAGTCGGCTGCTCCCTGTAAACAAGAGACTCCGTTATCACTGAAGGGTACTCTGCAGAATTAATAGGGATTTCCGTAGACCTTTAAAAACGGTATTCTCCTTCTCTCCATCTCCAATAGGGTCCTGGCGACAGACACTTAGAAGGTCCAAAATGATGGACACGTTATACTGGGAGGCGACTTCGACCGTTCTGTCGATTTTTAGTGATGGATACGCGTCAAGATAGATGGATAGATTTGTGATATGGCTGTCATCCACGATCACCCATTGTTACCAGTGCCTCAGTCCTCCACGGAGATTTCGGTGATTTACTAATCCGCAAGTGAATGACTTCAATAGTGTGGCAACAGGTCTCCGACCCGGGTTCGAATTTTCCGATAACGCTGTTAGTTTCACAGGAGCGGCACCATTCCTCAAGGTGAAAATGGAAGTTTGTTGCCTTCGAATGGTATCTGCCTTCCTTTTTGTCTGGTACAACATAGGCACAGCAACTTTGTAATGTAGACAGTTTTACTTTACGGTAGGTGATATATTTGTATGTGATGGATACGTGACAGTAACTCTGAGCGTTGCTAGACGGTGCGACAGGTGCCACTGTGTTTTTATCTTTACGAGTGGGAAATTTTCCGGTTATTCCTGGGAATGGCAGGTAATGAAATTTCTTTCACTAATTCTAATGTCCATTAAAGCGTGCTACAACATTATGCTTACGTCGATTTCAACAATGGTGTATGCGAGACTGTCGAGTATAGCAAGCTATAACAAAAATTGTAACGAAGAGAGATTCTTGGAGGATTCCCGGGCTTTCTGAAAATGGCCTGCTTTTCCACTGCTCTGTATAGGATACCTTCAAAGGGTCATTTATAATATAAGTGCCTGCTGCGGATGCAGAAACGGCAAAGAGCATTAGAGTCGCCACCAACGTCGCATTGTCTTTCAAATGTGGACTGGGTCTCGTCGCAGGAGTAGACTATTCCATTGATGTGGTAAATTATGGTGTTCCGGAACCCTCTGGGGATGAGTGAGTCTAATTCTGAGCTAATTTCAAATAACCCAACTGCAGTTTGCAGATCTGAAGAGTTTTTTTCAGAGGCTTAACGGATTCCGTCAGATACCTTTCCGCCGATAAAAGCATGACGGTTCGCATCAATCCTGTTCTGACCTGCAAAGAGGGCGCAGAAGTTAGTCTTCGGCGAGGAATTTGATTGTCCATAGAAACCGACTCAGCATATGCTGTTTTTTGCTTACAGTCGAACAGTAAATATCTGGCGGACATTCCATTTTTTGAAGCTGTGCGTAACGTCTCTAACGCATCGATTGCAAATTTACAGGATGCACACTAAGTGATGCAATCATAGTCAAAGGGGCGCCATAAGTAGTCACGTTTTTTAGTTTACCACGCTCCACTGCTTGGAAGTAACAGAACAAACAGGACCAGCCTCGAATCGTTCCGGTCGTGAAAAAACGCTTCATCGGTGACTTCAGGTGCGTGCAGTAAACTATCCTGAATTCAACAAACTAAGTCGAAATGAACTGCTTAGATTGGGTAGTTTATTCCCAGGCACGAGAAGACTGGACCTTGAAGAGATGTACCGATTTGCACACTTGGATGATTAAACTCGCCAAACTAGACGGTCAGATGAGCAAATAGGCAATAACTCGCATCAGGTAAGCCATTAGGTGG
>LUCH01018774.1:0-11632 GCA_013368495.1 Paragonimus heterotremus | reverse complement strand
CTATACAATACTAGTAGCGCATATCCCTGTTACAACCGGCAGTTCGACTTCAGCTCATTCTCACGAAGATATACAGTATTAATGACGAGCTTTAACGAAAGTAAAACCCGAATTTAGCGCTCATTTTTGAAGAGGCTGGCTGAAAATACTTCCTGAATGCGAAAGCTACGATCGATTGTGACTGATGTTTAGGTTGTGTAAACCGAATCCCTACCAATTATCTGAATTTGAAACATCGCTTACCAAATTTGGGGATGCATGTGATTTAAACTAGCTGCTATGCCTCCACCACAGGCGGTCGAGCAATCTGGGCATTATTCAGAAGTGGATGTGACTGAGCGTTTACAGGATATTTTAAGGGCGTCTAATGTGAGATCGCGAGAGCAGTGGTTGGCATGATAGAGAAGAATGGAAGTTCGATCCTTCTCAACCTTCTAGTCGGGCTTATAGACGTTAGGAATAAACTGTTGATGAGAACGAGAGCCGCCGTTCAGCAGCCGATGGTAACATGGATATGCTCTACAGAAAGCGAAGGGATATTCTAAAGCCATTTTTCAAAAGGCACTGACCGAAAACTCTATCTGAACATGAACGCTGTAAGCAGCTATGAGTGGTGTTCGAGTTATAGTCGTAAACTTAAGGGGGTAAGTTTTTGGTTAGTTAACAACTGAAAACTTCGAGACCTCATCAACTTGGCCTCAATTGTCAACGTGAGATCCACCTGTTGAAGTAAGATTTGGCGAGCTGCGTGTGCTGAGCCATGTACAAGGACACTAATGAAATTTGCACAGAACCATGACTATCGTTGAACATCAGGTTTCTGCAGCGTGCACCTCTTCGTGGCTACTATCCATGTGAAGCTATTGTTTCAAAGGTAGTTATGTAGGAGGAATTTTGAGCGTGTATTTCTGTGTATAAAAATCCAAGCCGAATCATGCTGTTGTGTCCGCTTCATTTAAGAAGGGACGTATATTTAGTTCGTTTATCTGTTTGGAAAATGATTCCTGTCATGATTATGTTTGCCAGCGTACACTCAATATTGTCTTTTTTTTTAAAGGCTTTGGCCATTGGCATAACTTTATGTGCTTACTGAAAGATGTATATTAGGGCAGCTAATCATTTTTATGCTTCTGCTCCACCATGACATTGACGTGATTCTCCTAGATCTATCACACAGATGTTTCTTTTCAAACGCTGAAACTCATTCACTCTGTGCTCTTACAAATTGCGACTGTGTACGCGTTTTTGCCTATATCTTCCGCTTGTTGGTTATTCCATTAAGCCCCTTCTTCCCAGTTCAAATTTGCTTTACGCAGTTTTCTTTCACAACAGCTGACCTACAAAAGAGCCGATAGGTTGTAACCCATTTCAAAGAGACTTGATTCGCTTGAACCCGCACGGAACAGATCTTGCGATCGGGGGTCGCCTTTTACTGCTCCAACTGGAAAGAATCCGAGATGGTCACTACAGTATATTTGCATGTTTTCCGGCTAACTGCTGTACTTTGATTTAATACTGGCGTTTTCTGCGTTGTAGGTTTTCGAACGTTTTCTCATCTGAAGAGACCATTTCTATTGAATTGCCTCTGCTTCATTTACCGTCTCTCCAATGTTCTCTCGCAGCCTACGAGCCGAGACTCGGAGCAAAACGAAGGAGGATTTAAAAAGGGTTAATAAATCAAATGGTCATGTCCGAAGCTGGTAGGTTACGTTCTGTTTTGGTCTTGAGGTTATTGCACGTCAGAGTCTAAATGTGAGATAACGTTGCTTTACACTATAGGATACGAAGATGTAGTCTCATGTTTTTTGGTATGTTTTGCGTCTCGTTTTGCTTTAGTTAGGTTTGTAGTCTCCGGAATTCCCCAAAAAGCCTTTTGCATTGTCACAACTCACTTTGGTGATGATATAAAGGAAATTCAGTTGTGAAAATCTTGGGCACCGTCTAGATTCAAACCATGGACAGGGATCGGATAATGTCTGTTTGAATTATTATTATTATTATTATTATTATTATTATTATTATTATTATTATTGTTATTATTATTATTATTATTATTATTATTATTCAAATATAGATCTCCAGACTGATAAATTTGCCACATTATTTGTCGGCAATGCGATAGTGATCTTTTATCTGGTTATATATATATAGCATACATATGCCATACATTGCGGTGATTATCTGTACTTTAAAAAGTGACACGTTGCAAATTAAACAAACCAACGGGTTGTCGAACTTCCAGGGCCACAGTTAGCTATATCATTTTATGGAACCCTATTGCAGTGACAAGTAGGGTAGTTTAACCAGATTCTACAGCGTATTTCCTTTTAATACAGTCCAACTTCGATATTCATTAATATCTTCCTAGATGGACCACTGACGGGACGGACCAAAATTAGGCCCTTGAGGTACCTGCAACCGTGTTTAAGAATGGTACATGGTACATGTCACACCATCGTAGAAAACGTTGGTTATGGTCATTTGCACAGTGCACTCATCGTTGAATACTTTGCGGTGGTTGTTGCATGTTTTACATGATTTCTGAAAGGTTTGAACTTTTGTTAATTTCAACTGGGCGAACTTTCTCAGCGTACCGCATTACTTCCGATAGAGCAACTGACTGGTTCATAGAAGCATCATTCTTTTCTTTCATCTTATCTTAAGGAACCACTCTCGCATTTACTCCTTTGTGTTACGGAATGTTCATTGCCTCTGATTGAATGGCCTTTTCTCAGTCTCGTCATCTCCTATCCAGGGTGTTTCATTCTATTCTTTTCTCTGTCAGGCTAGTTGGCACCTGTGTTTCTAGCGCCATACTGTTAAACGTGCTCTAGGAGCGTTGAACCTGTTGCAATCCTTTGGCAAGTAAAGAAACGAGCTTTATTAAAGTTATTAAGGACTTCCCCGTTTTTTCCCCACATTTTTATTCCGTCCCTGTCGTCATCTTCAGAACGCTTTGTGCTTGCAGTTGAATAATGTGTTTCGACCCCGGGGCCATAATAATATACCAAGTGACTGGCGGTGATTGCAGTCGGAGTTGTGAATAGTCGACTTCCCATGATCACTGTGTCAAGATTACCGGTGATTTGTTGCCCGGGATTTACTGAATTCGTTTGGTAGACTCAGTGAAATCAAACTGTCTAAATTACAAACAGATCTTGTGAATCACGAGTTACCCAATGGGCTTAAGAGCAACTAGTGTTCACGATCCAGTGCTGCTCTCCAATTGGGAGTCCAACAGAGAACAGGAGTGACATTTACTTGTATACAATCAAGAACCTGTTGACGCAACCACCATGGAACATCGCGGGTTGTCTGCACAATGACCGTATCAGCTGTCTCACGTACACTTGGTCCCAGGTTTCTAGGGACACAGTTGCGATGACAACCAGTTTCTTTAGGGTGGGATCAAGCAAAATTGAAGTCAGAACTGTGGTACGTGGTCATATCTGGAGGTGATCTCTCCAGTGCCTCAGTTTCCTATGTGTGCTCTGCTAGACCAGACACAATTAGTCTCTATCAAAGGAAGCCCCTTCTTAGGTGTACTCTTTAGTGGAGGACTACTCCACACAACGTAGAACGAATTGAGAAAGAAGGGTTGGCATATGTAAAAGACAGTCGTATCTTCCCACATGCTCAACTCATTATGAATCTGGACCATGATGGGCCACGCATTACCCCAGTTGTCTTTTTCGATGCAATCGACTGTTTCGTCTGAAATTTATGGTAACTGTTAGTGAGTGGACCGAATGTACTTGCTGTTGAAATGTACTGTGGCTTGGTCCACTCCATTATTGGCTTATTCATATCAGACGGTCGGGAATTCCCTTGAAACGCATCAGGGCTTGTCAAGCCCGGGTCTTATTTTCAAATAGAATTCTCCTTCTAAACATTCCACTGGTTGTATCATTTGTACGTTTTGAATTGCAGGGAGAAAAAGTGGGTTGCCGTGAAGGACACCTCTATGCTCGTATTCAGATGGATTCCATCTGTCGTTTTGGATACTAACCATGCAAAGAAAACCTCATTCGCTCGACAGACGAGTTTGAACGCTGCCACTGCGCATGGTGTGAACACAGGTCTCCTTTCAACATACAGCCGTCAACCCTGCAAACCGTTGAACGAACAGCCACACAGTAATGAAGCGGCAGACTTTAACGCAAATTCGACAGCCACTCCACTCGAAATTGTGGAATCGGAAGCAGGAGACTCTTCAAACTCTTCTACGAAGCCTGGTATGATCTACTGAGTCGATTTTACTGGATTGGACATTTTATGTACCATAACACTCGACCTATTTAGGTATTAACAGCTCCCTGAATTCGATCGTCTGTCTTCTAAACTGTCGCTGTAATGTACTGGACTATCTTTCGGCTTTGAACTCACCTGGAACCCTACTATTGATTTCCTAGTAGCATTCATTACCCTTGCTTATAAATAGAAGCTAAATTTTTCTAGTTGTCTCAAGAACAGTCCATTTGGTTTAGAAAACCACCAGCACACCGTGTACTGGTGTCCTTTGTTTCACTCTCGACGCCCAACTGGTAGCCTTTCCATCTCGTCGGTTACTTGCATAGAACCCGTCAATGAATGTGGTTCGGTGACAGCTTTGTTTAGTAGATCTGGGATCATTTGCCCAAGTGATCATCCCCGTAAATTGGAAAAATATCCATTAAAACGTGCCTAGTGAATATCCGGAAGAAAGTTTTGAATATCTGCCGTGAAAAACAAGCACCTTAATTAGCAGACTGCATCCTTTCTGCAGTTGTCATCCTAATAACCTAAGTTACAAACTACTATTTACGTCAAAACACCCTTATCCGGCTGCACATTTTTATATTCTGTTATCCATGACCGGGATAACCTGTCCCTCACGTGATGTTTCAGTTCACTGGTGGTTTCAGTGGTGATGATTATGATGATGATAAAGAGGACAGATCGGTGATTGAGCTCATTCGTAAGTAGCGACTTGCCAACTGGAGCGATCCGAAAGACCCAGGGTTCATCATTCGTTGAACGCTTTTCAGCAACCGGTTACCTGGTTAACTAGGTCGACTTTTTAGAAATGTTGTTACGTCATCGTAACCGGGACCTTCGGACGATTAGGGAGGCAATAGGATCTGACAATCTTGTATGCACAGAAGACTGACACAATGGCTTTTCTTGCCATGGTATTGTTAGCAGGCTAGGGCGTGGAAGCTTTGAAATGTTTTAATCAGCTGGTCGATTAGTTGTTGCTGTGCCTGCTTTATGTCAAGATCGCTGGTTTTACTTAAGCGGCTGATGAGTGTAATTCGAATGGTTAACGTCTCGCAGCATGTTTTCTCTGTTTCGATGAACTAGTAAGGTGAACTCAGTGTTTTAACTTCACACCACACACCATGGTTTTTCACCGTAAACCTTTAGCCTATGGGTTACCGAATTTACTTCTTAAGCACCCAGTATGTGTTTCGTCATCGGACCCAGATAGTTGGTTCACCACGCCCATCCCAATTTCTTGTTCGTTGTGCTGCAGTCAGTTGTAGGTTGCTGTGAGAGGGAGATTCGTTGTTTATTGTGCATGATTCACAAGATATACTTTTCTACAATGTTCAGTTCGTCTTTATGTACGATGAAAAGTGTCTAGATTGAATTTGTCTTCCGTCAGTGCTTCACTGTACTCAGAAATGAACAACAGTTACCGATAACGTAGAGTTTTTTGAGCTATTAGATTAACTCATCCATCCACTGATTTTCTTATGCAGGTTTTTTTCAGTTCTAAACTGCTACAGCTTGTAGACGTGGTACGCAAACCGTTTAACCTATCTTTGAGCCGTTTAGCAGACGC
Source organism: Paragonimus heterotremus (assembly GCA_013368495.1). Taxonomy (NCBI): domain Eukaryota; kingdom Metazoa; phylum Platyhelminthes; class Trematoda; order Plagiorchiida; family Troglotrematidae; genus Paragonimus; species Paragonimus heterotremus. The sequence continues at coordinate 5,805 of LUCH01018774.1, read as the reverse complement.
CGCTTAGTTGATTAATTTTTTTGTTTATTTTATAACAGAACCTAGTGTCGTTAATGGACTGGAGGAGGATGTGAAGAATAACCCGGTTAACATTCAAGAAAACATTGAAACTGCTACAGAAGTTTCATCGTCCGACCGTGTCGTTGACGCAGATAGCACAAACGCGCCTATCGCAGAACTCTCCGCTGAATGAATTACCACTGCTCCCAACTGTAAAATTGTACATATACGTTTCAACTACTTGTCGATACTTTCAGTAGGCTGTTGTTTATTATGGACGTTTTATGGACAACTGCGTCACTTTCATCGGCGTCTCGTCCCTTCGATTATGGCTTCTCATGAAAATTCATATCCACATACTTTTATTGATTCAGTATGAATAAGAATATGTTGGTGCTGTGATCTGTAAGGCGTAGATTTTCAGTTCATCTTCCGTCATCGTATTGTGTTCCGAGTGTCTCGCTTAACTTTAGTTAGAGCCACGGTACTCAGTCTTGAATTTTGTTTCACCCAGCTTGCTTTGCTGGAATACGGATGTTGCCTGTACACATATGCGTCTCCTAAAATCTCGTTGTTTTTATGGGTCACAGAGTTCACAGTTGCATGTTCCTGCCCTCAGGTGCTTCGAATATCCCTATCTATCTTTGATTAGCCTGTAGTACTTAGCTCATTTTTGGTCCATACATGTCACGCGAAAGTAAGTACATTCAATCGACGTTTGTTAAGCGTTATCGAGCCTATTTAATTTAAGTGGGGATAGTTAATAAAATTGGAGTGGTGGTCGCTTACTGTATGTGTCATCCGTGACGTCGGAAAAACGTCCGGTTGTCAGTGAAAGGCGTGGTTTGTTCCGTGAGTTAGAAACTCGAGGTATTTGTGACAAGGATGTCAACAGACGTGGCGTTTGACCATCGTTGCCTCGGTCAATTAACCCACATCTAATAGGATGATGACGTAAAGAATGCGGATGTTCAGCGCGTATTCTGGAACGCTCAGGATGCGCGACCAATTGGTCAACTAACCAGGTTGTACAGTCTGTAATAGTTGGATCACTTACTCCGCATACCATCTGAGCTTTTACCGTAGTGGCTATTATATACTCAAACTGCTAAGAGTTGGATAAACCCGTGTGTTGGTCAAATAACAGCTTGGTCACGAAGTTTGGCAATTCCGACTGCTCCCTTGAATTAAGTGGATGAGTGTTGTCTGTCTTGCTGGTGTCGATGTTATCACTAAAAGCGTTGGTTAGAAACGCTGTCCGAAACGGTAGTGTGCCGCAGTCATTTGCGTGCCTGCATTCATACCGTTTCTAGTTCTTCTGCTTAGACCTCTTTTATTAGTTTGTTATCTGTTTGGCAACGTTTTTTTCCTCTAGGATATTCCACTTCGCCTCTGGGATGGGCGGTAACCGTAGCCATAACACCTTCTGGTCACGTTCAAATCTGTTATGAGGTTCATGATGAGTAATCGTGTGTGTGGTAATTGAGATAGTTATCGCTGAATTACCTTGCGTTTAGTGAGAACTTTACCTACGTAAGAGACTGTGTGTTCCGCAGTTTGCCATTTCTTTTCTACGGGGTAGCATCCATATGTGAAACTTGGAAGTTTCAGAAAACGATATATGTAAGCTTATCGCGCGGTCCCACTGCTGTTGTTATCTCCGCATGTGGTTATTCAGAATTCGCCTTCTGTGGCCCGCACCCATTTACCTTTCCTTTGAACCAGTAGGTACGTTCTGTACCACTCACAAGATCGGGGATGATTTAAGCAAGTTTGATTGATAATATTTACGCTATCACTTCTGGCAAAGTGTTGAGTTTCAGACGTTTTTGCGGTACAGAGACTGCCTATTAAAGACGTTCACGACGGACTGAAAATCTGCAAGCTGGCTTTATTCGGTTCGAAAAAAGATGAGTTAACCGTGGACACTTAGAACTGGACAGCCGAAAGTTACAACCACTAGGAGAGATTGACTTCTCCTAAGGGCTGTAACAAACACTCAGTTTACTTTCGGACCAACTTTGCGCAAGCTGCGGTAACCTTCAGTCTCTATGCCACGCGACAGACTTTGGACAGCATAGTCCACTGCCTTTGAGAGTGACCGTCTAAGTCGCTCCGAATTGTTTCCTAGAACTGATTAAACGTGATCGTGGCCGATGATCTAGGCATAGGTTTTGACAACCGACTTTCTCGTTTACGCGAAGCGGTGGTGTAGTTATGTCATGCTTTTACGACTCAACGTAAAACTGGAAATGTGAATTCTTGGGCATGTGATCATTGCTCACTTTGGTTATTACATGGGACTGTGATAAACTTACTCAAAGTAACTGTTCTGGCCTAAAGTCCCGTGCATGTGATTCACTTCTCTCCTGGAATATTATTATATGACATGATGTGTACATGACCTTACCAGCTCAGTGTATTTTAGGTATACGGTTTATCGGTTGTGAACTCTGAGTTATCGTTTGGAGGATACATAAGGATGGACAGTGTTACTATTTACACGATTGCGTTCGTTCTAACCACTTTGTAGTTGACAGCACCTGGTTAGTACCGTTAGCCTATGTACAGCTGTGTCTGCGGGCCATATATCTGAACAATGAGAATGTGTACACTATTACCGCAACTGACCTCAGATACGACAGAACTAATGAGATTTGATTAATCTTGCAGGCTCACACAATAAGGTTGTGATGAATTGCCATCCAGGTAAACGTGTTGAACCGCTAATGGTTTGAATGAAGACCCGCGGAAATAACTCATACAGGGGGAGGTCAACTTTATTTTACAGGAGCACTTTATACACGAAGAATACAAAAATATACCTCATATATGTAGCTGTTTTTGTTCAAATCGTTTCACGTGGTTTGCTGTTCTTAGTTTGTCAGGTCGAAAGACTGTCTCGTGAATCAACTGGATGAACATGTATACGTTGTTAAAAGTATGAATCGAGTTATGCATCGTCATGGACAGTTTTGTTTAACGTGAAAATCAGTATTACAAATTAAAATGGGAAGAGAAATTGAAGTTTACTTCATTTAACCTCTGCTTCTGAATTCAAACACTCGACATTAGGGTGTCTCTGCCTTGCAACAGAATGACTGAGCAACAAACAAGAGTAGCACGACATCTGTTAGACAACTTTCTTGAGGTATTACCTCACGAGCAACTTATTCAAGTGTTATTTATTTTTGATGGAAAGTCGAAGGATTTGTAGCTACAACTTAATCACATATTTCGCAACCAGCTCCCTTCAGAAAAAGCACTAGACTCGCTAAATGATGCGATACGCTATCTCAGTGTTTGTGCGCCGGTCACATTACGATACGGTATACGCGATGATGTTAATTGTGTCGAAGCGAAGTGAAGCAAATGAATTCTTTCCGATAAATTGTTATTTATGTTCATGGGAACAGTCAAAGAAATAGATCTGCAATGAGATGGCGTCTTTGGTGTATATCTTTCAGATAGAGTGGTACCGCTCTTTCTGTGTGGTATACGATAGTATCTCTTTGGGCGTGTTATTTCGTGCTGGCAACTTGACCGCCACGTCTTCTCTATTCTGTTCAGCATGTCCTCATCATTTTCGACTTACTCGTCGGCCGTGACAATAGTCCACGTGGCAAAGAAGTAAGAGATATGAACGCAAAGAGAAGAAACGATAGAGCTTCAGGAAGGAGAAGAAGGGCCAATATCGGATTGTCTGAATGGGTAGGGTCCAATCCTGTAGCGATCAGTAAACAAAGTCGTTCGGAATGAGTGAGTTTGTCTGAAGATAGATCGCACACGGGATTATCTCCCGCCCTGACTCAATCAAAGCTGCAACATATAGAAGTCAATAGTAGATTACACTTCACACAATTCGAGGAGAACAACGTGTCCGATAAACAGTTGTGTAACGTAAAGTGAGTTGAAAGCTCCTCACTTTGTAGTAAGCTCGTAGTTTCTGTTACCGTAATGCTGATAGCCGGATGCGTTGAAACCGAACGGTAGACTAGTTTCATTCAACATTTCGTTCTAGAGCTTGCTCACCTGACTCGAGGTCGGGTGGAAGAATGTCAACGATTGTTTGACATTCTTAATGTAACCGGGACCGAAACAATTTCAGCGTGGTTGAGGATGATAACAGTGAAGATGGCGACTATCTATCAACGTTTGGTCTGGCTGTCCTAGCCAGTCATCTAGCATCTGCAAAGTGGTTTCATCTGCAGGTATGGTGATAGGTTCATTAAAAATAGAGAAATCGCTCCGATGTGAGGATGAGCATCTATAGTTATGAATGGGGAAGATAACCTATATACCTTTCCACAACTCGGTTGGCCGCGACACGTGTCTGACGGCTTTTCTGGCATTTGCCTTGATGCCGATGAGATCCAACTACGTAGATCATCTGTCTGCCACTACTCTGGTAATCATTGGGATAAAAAGCTCACCAAAGACTCCCTCGATTTCTGGGCTCTTGATTGACGCTTACTAATGTTTGCAAGCCAACTACAGATAGCTAATCGATTTTACTGTTTAGAGAAAGTAGACGTCAAGAAAAGTAACGGGTAGCGTTCACTCGGGGTGTGGTCGCTTATCGCGGTTATCTCATAGCAGGAAACAAATCAGTTGAATGCGTGACCTGATTATATTTTCCATCTCATGCATTCCTGCCTGTCGATAGCTATCGCAACGGAAATACTGTCTTCCCACTCCTTGTCTTGCGTTTGCTTTATGTGAGTTCATTTTAGGCATAATATACTTTTCAACAACATATCAGGGTAATGTACTGTTTCCGCCTACACGACATAAGGACAGATTTGGTCAATACGATTGTGCATACTGTCCGCATTATTGATGGAATGACAGGATGTTGAGTAAATTTTAGCAAGATAAATCTTGATTGCCCCTTTGTTATCGAATGCCAACAGTTCCTATTCATCAACAATAAGTACTGTAGAATTTGGTTCTGTTGACTTTCTCAAGTTTGTATGTCCGCCTGAAGGCTGCGTGTTACTGTTATTTTGATAGTGTACAGATCAGGTGATTTTTCCATTGCAGTTTTGTTTCAGGTTGCTAATGTGTCAAGTTGACACTATGGAGACTAGATTCACCGGGATAACGATTTAGGAGAATATGAGTAGGTTTAACGCCAACAGTATAGCGCAGTTATTTCTCTGTGGACTGATTTCGCTGGTGTATCAAAGCTAACTGAAGGGAGAGGGCTTTTTCTAGGCCTGATATTGTACGAATGGGACTTAACACATGCAACCTTTTGTCTGAACTCAATTCGCCAACTTCATGAACTTGCACCTTGCAAACAAACAATCGAGTAGCGAATGAAAGAAAGAGGGAATGCGCAAGGCAGGTGCTTCCTTGCAACCATCACCGCCCTATTCGTTTGTTGATGCTTACTTGACCGATTACTCAGCCAGGTCAGACGTTACCCATCTCGCTGAGATTGGTCATACACCATCTCTTTCAATGTGTCTGACCTAGGGTTAGGTAGGTCACCTGTCTACTGGCTTGAGAAGGTGACGCAATATACTGTTTCTACTTTTCTAGCGGTGTTTGTTAGTAAATGTCTGCTTGTGTTGTTTTTGTTTCTACGTGGAAATGAGGGGAGGCGAACGGTCTACTCTAATGAAATGGCTTAAGGGAGCTAATTGTTTGTGTTGCTCTCAAATTGACCATCTGTGCACAAATAATCAGTTTATAGTAGAAGTTACATATCAACTCTCTTCTGTATACCACCATCCGGACAGTTCAAGTGAGTGGAGAAGCTGGAGCGAAATTTGCAATGAACAAGGTATGAGAGAAAAA
>LUCH01018773.1:0-11748 GCA_013368495.1 Paragonimus heterotremus | reverse complement strand
AATAAATAACCCTTGTGCCATCCGCGTTCTTGGATCACAACACAACTCCTAACAAGTTGCTGAACAGTAAAGAATCTCTGGCCGAAGCACGTGAGGGTCCTAAACTGCGAACCATACAAACCTCCATGATCCCGATGAAGCAATCAGAACGAAACCAATTTTCTTCAAACGAACACGCTTCGTTATCGATTCAATCACCTGTATACGTCCGCGACTACCGACCTGGTCACAACCAATGGGCAGAAGGCGTGATGACAAGACGCTGGGGCAAGGTGCTTTACGAGATTTTCGTTACGAGAGACACTTGGATCCGCCATCGCAATCAACTCCGGCTACGCCATGGTGTCAACAAGAAAATCAGTGAAGACCAGAGAAGTATACTGCCTGACTACTCTGGGATACGTCCGAACTTCCTGAGAAAGCGATATTGCCGGAAGTATCAACCTTACCCCTGTCGGTCGTCAGGATAAGTCGTTCTCCAAAACGTTGGAGCCATTGACAACACAGACCACCGACTCTCATTCAGGTCGATCCGAAGAGGATCAGCTACTACAAATCTCTGTAAGGGAGGTGTCGGGGAAGTTGCCAGTTCCCCGAAAACATTGTGTGATCAGATGTAACAAAGTTCACCTGTGAGTGACCTTTACCTTTGCCATGATCGTGTACGGCTCCGACCATCACAATCGACTTAAGCCCTCGTGACAACTGCTGTTGTCATCCGGACTACACGCTTAGAATTTACTGTCTAGACTTTCGTCTGGTCCATTCCCTTTGACCTTTCCTGTTATTAGTCGCAAACCCTATAAATACGAACGGGTTTGTGACCATGTTGTCTTCGGGTTGAGCGACATAAAGAAGCTCTGTTCGAAGGCCAGTCTTCTTCTCTGTTTTCATGCGGTAGCCTTAGGTGGATGGGAAGAAACTAAGTGACCGCGTGTAGTCCATACTCCTTGTCCATTACCGTTATTCGTCGTGCTATTATCCACCGTTTCATTGATCGTTATTCCGTTTCCGTTTACGCGCTCGTAGGTCGTATATCAAGTTACAACACAAATATGACAAAGACCAGTGATAGATGGACAGATATGCTGACGAGTTGGTAACCTACGTGTAATTTTCCATAATAATCACAGGGCGCATATGTATGGACGTATTTACCACAGTCGATTAGTAAATTTGTTGATCCACGAACTGAGAAAATTCGCCCCATCGTTTGCATTCCCTATTTTTTCCCAATAACCTGACACTTGTTCCCATTACCTCACCCACCCCGTTTTGTTTTATTGAACGAATGTGTCATTAAATGTCCGCGGCGCGAGTGGCCATTCTTGTCCTGGTTTGCTGGCGTGACGGTTCATCTTTGACCTTGTTGGTCCTGTGGAGAAACTATTGATTTTGCTGGACGAGATTATCGTCGCGAACGATTGAGGTTTGCTGTTTGTAATTATTGGTGCATTTCTTTAATAGTACCGTAGGAATTGTTGGATCCAATCTTGTTCTCATTTTGGGGATCCGTTTCTGGGCTACGCGTAACCCAACGATCAGATGTGAATCGTTACACGATTCATGTAAGTTAGCTAAAGTAAAACCCCTTATCTCTCGAATATATATATATATATATATATATATATATATATATATATATATGAGCGGCAACCTGGGACATGATACCATCTGATCTGGCCCCAACCTCAAGTGTGCATTGCTGAAATCCGAGAGATAAGGGGTTTTACTTTAGCTAACTGGCATGAATCGACTGTAACAAAAACGTCCAGGCATATGTGCCCTGTGAATATACAATAGGGTCTACCACGCATAAAGGTTGTGGGAATGGACCCCGGAGCTGGCAACGAAAATCGTCTGTAATCACAGCTGAGCGCAGATACCTTGTACATTCGAGCTCTGAGACAAAGATGTCATCAACAGTACATATATGAAAAAGCATGTCTACCAAAACTTACCGTCTAGACTCTTTCTCCGCTTGAATCTCAGCGAGTAACAGTTCTCTTTCTCGCAGTCGAGCAATGCGATCACTCTTCATATCCGCAGCAGATCTGTGTGCTTCGGCCTGCTGAAAAGCGAATGCCTCATCCAACTTCTCGTGCCCTGCCATCACCGGTGATTGGCTTGAACCAGATTCATTCAGAGCCAAAACGGACTTTTCAACAGGCGCGACATGTTGATCCACCAAATTCACATGAAACGGCCGAGTTGGCGTGAACACTAATCGGCATGAAAAACACAGCGGACTGTGGATTTTGTGGTAGATACAAACATTCATATACCATGACCAATGGGGTCGTAACATAGTTAAAAATACAATTCAAACCAAGAAACAGAAGACCCAGTAGACCACAATCTATCAAGATGAGCCTCACTAATCATTTTACCACATAGTTCATTCAAAACAAATCACAAAGTTCCAAATTCGGGTCCCTTAAGAACAGTATATCCGAAATTTGAGGTGGAAATGGCGGTCGGTTCACGTCCCTTCACAAGTCGGATAACTGACATAACCTGAATAGTTCCCCGAGTCGGTACTTGAATAATTTGTACAGTGTCTCAAAAGACGTCCGTTTCTCATAAACAAGTGCAGTATGCCACCACAAAATTTAACACATGGATGCATATACATTGAATGGAAACTGCGAAGATGTAACTGGCCAGATCCAAATGAAAGGCATACACCAGCCAGTCACATATGTCTCATTTTTTTTCGAGTTTCATAGAACATGACCACTTAACAGGTCAAGTAAACCTTAATTAACGTCAGAAAGGCAGCATTAGCGGCCATCGATGTAAACGAACATGCTTAGCAACGCTTGGTCACTGAGCTGCTTTCTAACACTCGGTCCAGTAAGGAGCACAAATAAAGCCCTCTACAAGTCAGGCAGCAAATGGGCATGCAAATAACGTGTCTGAACCAAAGAAATCAGTAACGGGCGATCGTGTTAGACAAACTGATGCTCCCAGTTATGTCCCTGAAAATCCATCATCGGACAGTTATGATGTTTAACTGGTGAGTCTACCATACACCGACAACCGTTTTATGATCAGCAACTGTCCTTGGTGGACAATCAGCTAAATTATTTAACTTTAATAGGCTTGGTTTCACAAACAGAACAGAGTTGAAATACATAAGGTATTCAATAGAAAGATTCGTCTTTTAGTCTTCAAGATGTGAACGTTGAACACTTCACACAAACTTTCGTCAGCAGCTACGTGACCATGCAGGTAAAAAAAAACCACTTACTGATTCTGATATGTCATCATCATCATCATCAACATCATCATCATAGACAGCAATACATCAGTGGTTCACACTGATGCTTAACTGTCACACAACAAACGGTAAACGCAGTCAGGTCTTTGTCGATTAAGAAGAAGAACTGATGATAAGCACTTGTGTGGAGCAAAGCACACTCCACATCGATTGACTGATACCACCAACATGTTTACAGCATTATGACCTGTCTGTAAGCTGCCACATCTGAATAACCCAACTCACTAGATTCGAAAATACCAGAACACTCATCCTTCAGTGATGTCCCAGGAAATCACTTATGGCAAGATTACACAGATTACACAACCTCGTCTACTGGTCTCTAAGTCTATGTAAGAGATTTGAATGAGTTTAGCATACCTATCAAGTATGCCATCCATCAGATGACACGACCAAGCACCGATGCTATCAAAAGAAGCGAGTGTTTCACGAATCTTAATCAATACGTCGGAAATGACGATGTGCTGAAGCAGGGCTCTCCGATTTCCGGTCCATCACACGATTTTACTAGATTCATCACATGGTGAAACTTACGTAAGCATACCATATTACAAACGAGTAATTTTAGATACCGATGAGATGATCGACAACACAGTACTGAAAAGTTCGAAAGTAATAAGCAAAGGTTTATCAAAGCAAATGACGAAGTTAATCTGGACCCGTCACTTTCAGTTGCATGATGCCTAGCTGCTTTAGTCGACACTACTTAAGCAACTTGTCTAGTCTACAGCTTCTCAATTAACCGTTTATACTTGTTCCAACATGCATTAGTCAGCTAATAGATGAATAACATCCTGGAAGCCTATTCTACATCAAATGGTTTTTGCTCTTTGAACGAGACAACACTGATACAAATTGGCTGTCGAATGAAAGTACATAAATTGTCTCATCTTCCGCATTGCGCAACACTGTAAGAAAGATGAGGCAGAATGTCCCTCCTTCCACAGAAGGACATTTTTGTTTTGCAAACACAAGTATACACACTATTGTATCGATTTAATGCACAACAGTTTTAACCTGGTGACTTCAAAATCCAATTGACTGCAATGTTAAAAAGTTTTGAGTAGCGTATCAACAGGAATTATTGACCTCCAATCAGATATGTTGAAAGACCGGTATAAAGGAGGAAATATGAGTCGATTTTTATACCACTTTGGCAGTTTCCGTAGATGAAGCAATTTTCGTGTGGATTTGTGTCGGTTATTCGTATAACGTGTCTGCCTTAACAGACATTTTCAGAGGGGAAGAATATCGAGAAAACTTACGCGATGAACCTCTAGAAGCTCATCTCACTAAATGGCACCTAAACTTGAAATTTAAATCCAATGATTAGTACAACGCAAATATTCACACTGACCGTTACAATCGAATTTTTCAACTGACAACCTACAGTTAATATGACTCCTTCTATGTCAAGTTGCTTTTCACTTAACGTTATTAATGTTTTTTTGCCAAATAACCGGAAAGAATGAGTACTTCTATATTACTGTTTTTCAATTCGCTCAGTGCGTTTGAATGTGTACATTATCGCGCATTCAGTCGTCTCCCTAGCGTGATGTTCGTAATTTCAGTTATGGTAATTATTCGCTCGCCGTATCATATAACACATTCTAATTCTTTTCAAACCATACATCATATCCTGAAATAAATGCAAGTCCTGAAAATAGTTAGCAAACTACCCTTTGCTTACTAGTTGAACAGATCAAACTAGAGCCTACGCATCCAGTCATATAGCTGCTTTTTTGCTATGACCCGCGAGAATGTGTAAAATGTGCGGCGCGTTCTTGCCCTTTGTAAACTGCGGAGATTCCAAAGCTAGAGGGGTGGTTCGTTAAGATACATTAGGCTCAGCACATCCACGAACCTGGTCATGCTATAGTGACTGATGGGGCTTCCATTTTGTACGACCGAACAGGGTCAACGATTCAATGTTGCAAGCAAACACACCCAACAAATGAGCACGAAAAAGGTGATGACTAATTAGTAGTATCGCAGGTTACACATATCGGTATACTATTGCTGAGAAGTCAGGGATTTGACTGAGTTAAATTGAACACCGTCCACGGCTAGTCCCAGTCTTCCCATTCAGTCAGCCTCCTTCTAGTGCTTCCTTTCTAAACAGTGTTGCTGAAAAGTCAATCTGAATGCGAAGATTGGGATCAATTATGGGTGAAGTTCAATTTAGATTATCATGTGTAAGAGGTCGTATAGATCAAATTCGCTCCAGCCAGTGTGGCAACAAGCGCAGCTCGTCTGTTATGCACTTGAATCTTTTCCTTCGTCAGCATTATTCATCACGTTCTCTGTTTTGCATTACGGCTTGTTTACAAGTTGAGTAAGACCAATCGTTTTGGCAACTCATATTCTGTTTCAGTAACAGTCTGTTGAACGTACGTTTCGAATCACCAAGCTGTAGTGCAAAATAGAGAACGTGACGAATAATGCAGACGAAGAAAGAGATAAAAATGCATAACATTCACCATCTCTGGAAGCAAATTCTGCAAGACTTTCGTGAGTCATGGAACACAAACTATGAGTAATGTGATGTGGGGATTATGCCTCTCGATTCCTCAGAACGTAGGATCTCGTTCTCTGTCGCTGGCTCAGAAGAGTTTCGTAGACGTCGTGACTATTGGAATCAGTGTCACGATTTTCCTCAAACAGTGATACCGGAGGAGCCCCCGAGTTGGAATTGGGCGCTTCATTGTGCTTCCCTAATTCTACTTCGTCGATCATTACAATATTTTCTGTAGCTGGTGCCAGATTGCGTGTGGTTGATACTCTGTCGTGCAACTTCCCATGCTATCGATCTAAAAACACTTCATGAATCATTATGTCACCCTGGATGTATCCGTATGTTCCGTCTACTCCGTGCACGCAATCGACCGTTCAACCTCGAAGATGTCAAACGAAACACCCCTCAATGCAAAATTGGTGTTGAAACCAGACCACACACTTCTGATAAAAGCAACTCAACCATTCGAGAGACTAAACATTGATTCTAAAGGACCCATCCCTTCATTCTCAAAGGACAAATTTTTCTTGACAATTATCGATGGATTTTCATGCTTCCATTTTGCTTATCAGCGTGCCGACACTTTTTCCTCTACGGTGATTAATTGCCTTACCAATTTATTTTCCATTTTTGGCTTGCCTTCATTCATTCTGATCGTGGTTCTGCTTTCATTTCGAAAGAATCACTTTCATTCCTCCGCGATAAGGGTATCGCGACTAGTCGTACCACAATCTATAACCCACAGTCAAACGTGTAAGTTGAACGTCTAAACGGTACCATATAGAAAATTATACTACTGGCACTCTGATCACAAAACCGTGGTGTTGAATACTGGGAAACTGTGCTGCCTGATGCGCTTCATTCCATACGTTCCTTACTGTGCACTGCGACCAACTGTACTTCACATGAACGAATATTCTATCATAACCGTAGAGCTTCTACGGATCTCTCCTTACCAAGTTGGTCAGTGAACCCCGATAAAGTCCTCCTGCGAAAACAAAACAAAACGTCGGAATATGATCCGTATGCAGAGGAAATTGAGTTGATAAAATGCAATCAGACATATGCTCGCATCCGCCATCCCGAAGGCTGTGGAGACACAGTATCCTTACGAAATCTGGCACCAGTTACAGAAAATATTGTAATGATCGACGAAGTAGAATTAGAGAAGCACAATTAAGCGCCCAATTCCAACTCGGTGGCTCCTCCGGTATCACTGTTTAAGGAAAATCGTGACACTGATTCCAATAGTCACGACGTCTACGAAACTCTTCTGAGCCAGCGACAGAGAACGAGATCCTACGTTCTGAGGAATCGAGGGGCATAATCCCCACATCACATTACTCATAGTTTGTGTTCCATGACTCACGAAAGTCTTGCAGAATTTGCTTCCAGAGATGGTGAATGTTATGCATTTTTATCTCTTTCTTCGTCTGCATTATTCGTCACGTTCTCTATTTTGCATTACAGCTTGTTTACAAGTTGAATAAAGCTCATCGTTTTGGCAACTCACATTCTCTCTCAGTAACAGTCTGTTGAACGTACGTTTCGAATCACCACATCATCCATAAACATACTCGAAATAAAGCCAGCTGACTGACGCTAAAAGCAGGTGAATACGCTGAAGCTCGGTATATCACATATGACTATCACTCTAGAATACTGGTGTTAAATCTCTCACCCAGATTAAACGTAACTGACCAGTAGTTGGATCAGTTGATTGAACAAATTTTATGAAATTCGAAAGGGAAGCATTAATGGTCGGCAAGCAGATACATCTGGACCATTTTCCAAGAATACCTTTAAAGAAAAAAGCGACCTTCTGGTATGCATACACCCAAAATGCATTTCATGTTCATATTGGACGAATTTTTGCAACGGCCTGTAAATGCTATCCAATATCTTGAAGATTTGTAGTTTAAGATAAAAAGTATGAGTGTGGGAGACGCGAGTAACCGTGGGTAGTGTACGATAGACGAAAAACAAGCAGTAGTCTCAATTGGTTTCCAGCTAGTGTGACCTTAATTTGGGACGCTTTTCGTCATACGCATACTGGATCACTTGATGGACGAGTTTCAGGAAAGAATATATGACAGGCCTTGTGTATGTTCGTCAGTTTAGCAAAAGGGTTTTTCGTCAACAGCGATAATGGCTTAAGCATCAGCGCTAACGAACAGTTCGCCAAACGCTGGAAAATGATCCACTCGCACAAGTGACTTGTTTCAGTACCCGGTGTCTGTTTGAACTGAACTAATTTTTTAGGTGGAACGTTCCAACGACCACCACAGCGTTTTCTGTTTGCCGGACGCTGGAGACCGTCATACATTTCAGCATATTCATCGCTGTTTGTTGTTCGATTCGCATTACTCACTAGCGCTGTTGAGTAGGATGTGACAAAGGTGGTAGCTACCAACATCTTCATGTATCACAAGCAATACAGCAAAATCGGCACAGGAGTATAACGGACGGATGTGCTGGATGAATGGGTAGTGTGATGTAATGAAATCGACGAGAACAAAAAAGGTTCACAATTACGTCAAAAAAATCGGCTGTGCTCCTACGTTAATGACCAACTGGTTCTACTGTACAACTTCATCGCGGAAATGGCACACATGTTTCTAGCGTTCCTGTAGACAGCTCACCCAACAATCCGATGAGTTGACGACAATCGTTTACTCGGAACGGTGAAGTGATCTGAAACAGACTGTTAGAACACTTAATTCAGGTGTGATAAATCAACCCAGACACCTATATTAGAAGGAAAGTTCATACGTTCGGAAGTTTACGACGAGCAAACCCATAAAAACGCCGTCGCAATGTAGCAGTCGCCGCTGGTCATCTGACGACATCGCTAGGCTGAAAAAAAACTGATACACGACTACCAATGAGACCAAAAATGGAAAGTTGGCGTGATGGCAGAAGTTAACACTGACTTGATGTGCACGCAGCAGCGGCATTCGCGGTTCTCAGCACAAGTCGATCAGGTGATTTTCCCATGGAAGAACCGGGTAGATCGCCAGCCAGGTAGGCCACAGCGTCTTCCACTGTGCGATATCCACACATATAGGCTCTTTCTAAGTGATGCATTTCAAATCCCATCTCTAACAGTGGAAGCAAATTCTCCATGTTCTGAAACAAAAGGGCAACGGACGGGTCAATTTATCAGTATAAGCATGGTTACAAGTGAGGTAAAGAGTTTCGATAAGTTATCAGGTGTCAAAAGACGCATGTGGGTTATTAGGAGACAACCCACAGAAAAAGTAGTATACCAAAGAAGTGTTTCCAGTTTCATCAAAAGCTACACGTATGGATCAAGTACGAATTACATACTGGGTTTAGGTGGACAAAGGTACAATAAATATCACTTGTGACTAAATGCCTTCGTAAACCATTGACAAAAAGTTATACAGGCAACTTTGTAACCGGTTCGTTGACCGTTTGAAGTGATCAACCCTAACGCCAGTCTTTGTACCCAACCAATCGGTAATGTGGTAAACAGCATGTAGAATTACACTCAAATGGGTTGTGGATCGCATTGACGCCAAGATTTTATGGGAAGTAACTTTATTTGCCTAACACGACAAGCCACATTTGTGCCTAATGCAGAAAAAACACTTGAGGTCTCCCTGGATCTACATCACAGAAGTACAACACGGCATTTGATGAACATTACCATTTTCGGCCGTAATCGTAAGTACCATGCCTAGGACTGTCGTTAGTCATGATAATGGTCTAAGAAGAGGTGAAGTAATCAATAAACACGAATCTAGAGAATGTATAAGGAATAAAAAAATGAAACAAATAAAGGAATGAAAAGGAACAAGAGACGACAGGAAACAATGGGGATTTGGGAAAAAGAGCCAACAACCTTGCCGATATCGGCTCAGAACTGACTGCGACATATTGTCTTCAAACAGCTGTGTGGATAGTTGTATAGTGCCCATCGGATAGACGGTATCTAGCAAACACTGTTCAGCGAGACAGTCAAGGCTTTCATAACGCTTTCATAACTCCTGATCATGTCACTACCTGGTCACTGCGGCTTCTCTCAATTACCAGCAGCTACACAAAACAATGCACAATGCGGCAGATGCCCCATCAGTATATGAAGTACATGACCCAACTGGAGAAAACTGTGCAGTTTCATTATCTCTAATATCCGATGCGAACCATCAAATTCCCTATATACGTGCCGATGAACAGTCGTGATGCTCGCACAGTTAGCCCATTTGATACTGTCTAACCACGAGGGACAATGACGATCGAATACGGAAAATCTAGGCTAATCTTCCACACGAATGTGCTAGGTCTCCGATCCGTAAAGCATGACTGACCGCGCACACGCATTGTGAACCCTGCCCTCAGTCGATAAATGGATGTTTCTGTGGAGTATTAGGTGGCGAGGACTTGCAAATACATTGTTTCATAGACAGCTCGCCAACAAGATTACAATCTGATGAGACTGCACTACCCAGGTGGGTGAGGTGCTCGTCAGGCTAAGGGGGCTTGTTTGAAATAAAAGAAATGAGGTCAGTTCTAACTCAATCTTATAACAACATTTTATACTTTGGAGGTACGAGGTGCATACCATGCACACCAGCCATATAATTCAACCGACTTAGTGTGGTCTGTACGTACTCTGCAGAGGAACTAAGTAGGGTCATTTGCACACTCAGTATCAGTCAACTTACAACCAGATAAAAGCTCAACTTCGAGATCCTCGAAACTTTCGAGCGTCCCGTCCAGAATATCGTTCATCACATAAGCATAAAGGAAGAGGAACGTCACCTGAAGTGTAAAACGTTCGAAGAAGTTACCGTCAAATGCGCACTCTGTACTCATAATGAGCATGTGAAGACTTCAACAAATTGACATACTTCACTGGGATACTGTTCCAAAAGAGTCCCCAAGAGAGTTTCGGGCGTTTGAATGAAAAAACACCCTTTAGACGCGACAATATCGTGAGTGGTGATCGAAAGAGTGCCGATGCCCTAATGTACGTTGCAAGGTGAAAACATAATGAACAAACCAACGACCAAACCAGAAACATGCCTGTTCTTCTCTTATCTTGTCCTTTTTGTTTCAGAATCCGCCGCATCATGAAACCTGTGAACAGCCTCGATGTAATAGAAACAAGACTAATAACTCTGTAGCTGCAATACGGTGTCCTGACGGTTTTTGAAAGATGGAAATGACTACTGATAGGCATCGGTCGTCCGAATAAAACGAAAGAGTGTGGTCGGTCCAGACAATAACCCTCCACCAGCATATCTGAAAACAGTTGGAAAAAGAAGGTCCGGACCTACAGCATTCTAACGTTTCAATAATCTGTGTTTAAAAGGCAGTTCAATCTTTGACGAAGGATCGTCAAACAACTAACGTCAAAATTTTCAGGTCGCCGTAACAGATTGTAAATACGTGGGCTACTTTTTTCACATACAGTCTCTGTATCCTCAGTAAAGATGATCCCGTATCTATATTTGCGTACACTAACTGCAAAATTCTTGTCCACCTGTTTCGGCGTCATTATTGCGTCTACTGTGATTATTGACTTTTGTGTATCTTTACTCAAAGGAGCTTGTTCTGTTCATATTGAGCATGGTGTTGGAAACGTGAAAGTATGCTGTCCAATCTGTTGTTGAGTTCAATTCATGTTTATCCATCGCTTACCGTTCTTACTTAATAGGACCGTCTGGAATGCACATGCATACCAACAGCTGACTTGTGAACGCGTGCGTTTCGTAACTAAATCGGAGAAAACTCACAAATCCAAGCGGAATTTATAGTTTCGCTAGCAACTAGTTGACGGCTATTGAAGTCAAGAACCAAAGAAAATAGCTCCCGGCTATACATTAACAAAAATGTCTCCATTGTAGCGACCCTATTCGTTAATGTCAATTATGTTGGAGCTACGAGTGCCATTTGTACTCTTTCTGTTTCCTACTTTTGT
>LUCH01018772.1:0-11637 GCA_013368495.1 Paragonimus heterotremus | reverse complement strand
AATTTGAAGGCGCGCTCACGAAATAATGGTCATCCACCATGACTAAACAAAAGTGAATTGACGGCAATTGAGTTTTTAACATACAATCCACATCCTTCACTATTTTCTCGTGCTTACATTTACGAATGGCAGACTCTAAAGTGCTTCATGAGTGAAAATGTTGAGTGACTCACGTGAGACACTTATGAGTCACTCATGAGACGGTCGACCGACTCACTGTGCTACTAGGGTGGGAACCACCAATTCATTTTCACCTCCCTAAGGATTGCATCTTTGGAAGGGCCTTTGCGAGTTTTCGGCCTAGAGCATTTGCCCTCAGTTCATTCAATATCTACTTTAGAGCAAGAACAAATGGTTTTGCCACCAGTCGGTCTTGTTTGGCGACCGGTTTTGGTCATCACAATTTGTTATGTAAGAATACGTTGTAGACAGACGGGGACGTAGATAAAATGTAGGCTCAGTGTACGGTATAAAAGTTATCGAAAATAACAATTATATTAAACTTCAAATTAAATATCCACGCAGTAATCGCTTGCCCTTTTCGAATCGCGCGCGTATACAGCAACTTGATTTTGGCTGGCCGGTTTCTCGCTATAAGAATTCAGCTCGACTTCCTTTGACGCTACCTGCGATTATCAGCAGTAAGTAAATTGCCAGATAAAACGTTAGAAATAAAAGCAATTAGCTTGTTAAAACAGCTGCGGACGCAGTCTCAATTTGGTAGAACGGGGTCACGCATTAAGGCTGACCTTATACTCCGGGTCGAGGCAAATCCTTAACTGTCACTCTCAAATAAGGGCCAGGGTCCCCAGAAGTGATTAACTCACGCTCGCGCACCCACAACATATTCGGCTTATCCAACCCTTTGGACGACCAACGGCCCGCAGAGCTGACTGGGCTTAAAGGAGAAACCCTGAAAGGTGCTATATTTTACAACTGTTATTCAGGACCTCAGATCTTTCCACCGCAAAAAGTTCTGCTGAAAGTTAATTTACTTTCAAGCTCTTCAATATAGTGTGTCTGTTGGTGTGACTTCCAGCACCCAGGAACACGAGTATGTGGCTCAATTCAACCGCATTTTCCTCCGATTGGTTTTGATCATTGCTCACCAAGTTTTCTTTCAGCTTAAAATGTCACCGAAATTTCTGCGGGTTAAAAACTGCAAACAGTTCTCCGGCGACTCAGTTAGCGGGGGCGGTTCAAAAGCAGACCAATGAAAGCAGAAGAAACGTCCCACAGAGACTCTGATATGCGGTCAGGCTGTGATGGAACGACCGCCATTCTACAAAGTGGCGGGAAAAACTGCAGCACCATCCACGCATCCCTTTTCGCAACTGAAGCCTTATTCCCAGGCTCTTCCTCGAGGCTTTCTCTTCTTTTATACTCGGATAAACTTGGAAATAGCACTCAAGCGCGTCTATGCTCACTAACTGAGCGTATTTAACAGACTACCAGGACCCAGAAAATTTGTCCACGACACTAACCCTAACATTCTTGCACTCACAGTGACTTGGTTTTCTGTGGATAAGGTGACGATGAACTGCCGCTGGTCATTCACTGTACCACACAGACTCCTCAGGTGAACGCACGGAAGGTTGCGCTGTCTTCCTAAGTCTGAAGATTTAGGTGCCGACTGTCATAGGGCAGTTTAACCCCCCCCCCAGAGAAACGGCACGCACGGTGGCGTAACTTTTAGTTTCGTGGTCACTATTCGCTTTTTGCCGACTTCATTCACCGTTCGCCGTCGTGTAGCATATTCACCGATGAGGCCACCTCAGACCCTTTCTCCTCTATACTGCGTTTCTGCCACCTTGTTATCATAAGCGGTTGAAGCTCATCTAAACTCAACTGAGAAGACGCCTTCCATGAAGATGCTGACTGTGGATTATCGAAATTTTTGGTGTTGATTATCAGTGGAAAAGCCTGAATACAGCTTACTGAACAACGTGCAAGTCATAGTCCTGGGCAGACACCATCTTTACTTGATCTGGTTATCGCATATGAAGCTCACCTGGAATATAAAGTAGTCTTTGAACCACAGCCGGGGCACACTTACCCCTTGCTACTAGTTTCTAGTTCCATCTGTTACGAAGTCCAAAAGCGGTAACAAATGCTCCAATCCCAAAGTTCTAGAAGGCAAACGTTAACGCGTCAAATACATTCTTAAGTACACTCAGCCTGGAGTCTGGTCCAGTGGGCTCAAACCATCACCCTTCCAAAGCTGTCTTTCACGGAGCTGAGGGGATAATTGTTCCTCGCAAGATACGGACGTCCTTTCGTTCACCGCTTCCGAGAAACATACGCTGTCTTTTCGACGCGCGTCGTCATTTGTTTTCTAAGGAAAAGCTATGAGGCAAGCCGGATAATCCAGAGGCCTTCCGCACTGCACGGATTGAGTTCAAACGAGGAATTCATCAGCACACCTGAAGTGTACAGAAAATACCTTACTGGTGGCCGGCGAAAATGAAAACGTTCTGTTGAAGCACATATACCGCCAGAGAAGAAGCAAGCCTACATTGTTTAGTCCGCGGTTTCCCGACGGACAAACCCATTTCAACCCCAGGTAGTTGTTAAGGTTTTCAAAGAATACGACCCAGCAGTCTACATTGCGCGTCTGCTAAATTAGCATCAGATTCTCCCGCGGAAAGCTTTCAATATCGCTCCTGACAGCTGACCTCTCTGTGCTCGATGTTCGGGATCTCTTGTTGAAGATCATTCCTCACATCACAATAGGACTAGACTATAGGATCAGACAAGTTCTATCCTCGGATCCTTAAGCAAATGGCCTCGACTTGGCATTGCCCCTCAGTAGTCTGTCTAAACAGACGCTTGTGACTGACACCCTCCCGGATGCATGGGGAGTGGCCACTGTTACACACAAACTTAAAGCAGGCGATTGACAACCCTATGCTGAGTATTGACCAATCAGCCTCACTAACATCCCATGCAAGATAGGACAGCATCTGATAAATCGCCACGTCCCTGAGTGGTTCTCCTCAAACAACTTTTGCTCTGATACCCAGAATGGCTGTTTTCCAGATAAGTCAGGCATAACCGATATGTCAGTCTTTCCGAATAGCCAGACAGAGGCAAAAGGCAACGGCTAAATCCATGAAGCTACCATCTTTGGTTTTGCTCAAAATTGACGTATCCTGATCATCCCTGTTGTACATAAGCTGGAATTCTATGGCATTCAGCGAGAGATTCTCCACTGAAGCACATCCTCTCATGTTGAAAACTTTTAGAATAAAAGCCTGCTCGGACCCTTTGTTCTACCCTGCCCGATCTCCACAGGGGGTACTCAATGGATTGATACATGGTCCATCATTGTTTCTGGTATATACATACCGGATAAGTCGATTCTGAATGGATCAGCGGAGCCGGAGAAGCCACAAAACTTCCACCAAACACTAGCGAAAAAAAAACAAAAGATCGACTAAATGAAAAAACCCAGCGCCGCAAACTGACCAAGAAGTAAAAAACCGGAACGATATACAACTTATCAGACAATCAGTTGAAATTCAACGGAAGGAAGGCTCTGTTAAAGGGCCTCAAATCATACCATTTGGACGCATTTACAACGGAATTCGTTGGATGTTATTAACTGGGACTAAAACGCAGTGGTCTACATGAACAAATGCAACAGTCCATCGAAACGGAGATGTCACAAGCTGACAAGTCTAAAACCAGCAGATGCCTTAACAGCTGGTGAAAAACAATCGCTGATGACACTTTAAAAGATCGACAAGATTGTCATCTTACCTGCGGACGAGGGGAATGCCATAGCCGTATTGAATAGATCAGATTGTAAAGACGAAATGAACGACTTTTGAAAAAACTCCACAACGTACAAACATGCCATAGAAGAACCTAAGGACCGTGCAAGGGCTCCAATCACCAAAGTTGGGACGGGTCTCGAGAATAGGAAATCACTTACGGAATAGCAAGCTTAGTACCACAGACTTATTAAGGGACAAGTACCAGGAACACACGGGATACCAAGGGTCCACGGAGACCAATAGCTCTATCCAGGAAAGCTCCGGAATAACAATTGGTGGAGTTCATTTTCCGTATTGTCCGGCCATGTGTAACTGACGATAATCACGACGCAAGCAGCTAAACTGAATTCGTTAGAATGGCTGAGAGCCTGGGGTTTGAAGAAAACGATGTGGCGACCTGGAGATGACCCTGGTCTACTCGCTGTACGATGTGTAAAATGCTTCCCAATGTATCGTAGCTTACAGTGTACACAGGATCGTAATGCCCTTTGTCTGCCGCCTGCTCGGTGCATGCGATTTTGTTTGTTTGTCTGCAGGTCTATCGGCTTATGCGCGTCGGGGCCGTCATATACAGTCTCCTGGCTTGCTCGCGCACTCGGCGGTCGGTTGTTCAACCCCTAGCTGCTTCTGCGAATTGGTGTCGTTTAGCGCTGATCGAGACCTATCGTAATTAACATATAATATATTTTCCGTATCTCGTGATTATCGGTATTTTTACTTCATGTCTGATATCGTTGCGTAAACCTGGAAAATCGCTAATTTAGCTCACATACACACTAAAACGATGCACTGGTTTTTTTCGACGTTACGTCGCTTTTCACTAACACATCGAAGAAACTTGCGATAAAAGTTTGAAGCTTCTGATTACAGAGGTCAATAGCCTCCGCAGTAGGACGAATCACTCTCCAAACGATTGTATTGTCAGCGGAACTTTGCAAGGGGATTTGCTCACAATTTGACGACCGAGTCGACCTGCAGAAGCAAGGTACACCAATGGTCTCACCCATATCAGGTTTACTCGCAGACACCGTAACGCAGCACTTCGAACCCAAAGAGTGTCTCTGATATGCGGACACCAAATCTGTCGTTTTACCTTACAATCAGCTTGACTAGTTCCACACTTGCCTGAATAATGTGATAAATGGAATACCATTTGCATGCAAAGAGGAAGAAGGTTCACGCCTGGCGTTCCTCGATGTATCGGTCGCTAGAAGACCTGATGAAAAGCTTGAATCTGCTCTATATCATGAACTGACAACAACCAACGTCATCCTCAAGTTCGATGACAATCACTCGGCATATCAACCTAATAGCTCCATGCCTTCTTATGGAGACTGCCGGTTTTACTGGAATTGGGTTGGAGCGGTTTCCTTATTGCATAAGTTTCACTGCTCAAAGCTCACAAACAGGCTGCCGCAGACGGAGTTCTGGTTGATCGGCGCTAATCAGTCAGGAACGGCGATCGCCTACTGCACCGAAGTGGTTTATAAGGGTTGTTCATTGAGACAAGTTGTTTGAACGTGTAGCAGATTTAGCTTATCGACTTACTCGAGGCAGGGTCACGAAACGTAACAAGGAATAATCCGTACAGGAGGTAAAACGCTTGTCACCAGTGAAGTCGTAAACACAGCAGGCTGTATGTGTAAAGACTAATGTCCTCAAGTAATTTTGGGGCGTTTAATGCTGCGCATACTACGGTTGTTCTTGTATTGTCGGTTTGATAGCCCAGCACCCGTAGCCGGTAACTTGTAACCGCACCTCAAATACAGATGTCCCTGTAATTTAGTCTTCTGCTCGCTGTACCAAAAGATGCCACCGTTACTTCGCTTCTTTTGCGTAGTTTAATAGAAACCCAATCCGCCTAAAGACAACCGGTAATCAACTAACCTTCAGTCTCAGGTATCGGACGTCTCGCTCTATGCCCACTTGTATACTCGGCTCCTTCCCATCTTCCAAGCAACAAAACACTTTTTGGCAACATACTCAGGGGTGGTCACCAGTTTTGGTATGTCTGAAACATACAAGTTCACCACATTTTCCCTGTTTCTGCTTACTTTTGAGTGGTTTCGGAATGCTCCCGATGATCATGTTCCTGTTCAGTTTAATGCCCAGTCGCTATTGTGTTCCGGTTTGCGCGAGCGTCTGAGATTGAACGAGTTTTCTTACGAACAGCTCTAGGAAGGCTTCTGTATTTCGCCTCAACTTTTGTGGCACCCCCTTAGCCTGTTCCGCGATTTCCAGTCCCTCCAATTGGTTTTCTCTCCAGGTTTCTGCGGGGTTGCGTGTGCCACTCTTTGAGCGATTTGCCCGCTGCCGGGCCCTTTAGGTTTCTATGCGTCTAACATCCGACAGTCGAGGGAAGAACCTAAACTCTTACGAGAGTGCTATTTCCGACCAATTGCCTCCTCACGATGCCGTCCCACTCTCACTCATAATGACTTTTAACGGAGATCTGCCTCCACTCAACTGGGTAGTTATTTGGTTTAGACCCTTCGGGGGTCTGTTTCACAGAGGTTTTGAGGCAATTTTGCCACACCAACACCTGTCCCAGTGACCTCCTCGAAATAGTCTACATTTGAAGGAGCAGAATCATTGTCATAGGGCGTACTCTGAATAGATCTACCATGTTCAATTTGCTTGGTTACTGCATCTTCTATATCATTAACCAAGTTTGTTGAAATCAGTAGCATGAGTCAAACAACTCCATATGTATTCTTCAGTCGATTCCATTATATCTCAGGTTGTCAGGCAGGTTACATTGGGAGGACCACAAGGCGGCTATCAGGAAGGATCCTTGAACACCTACTGAAACAGCTTAGCAACGGATCGAGAAAGCCTATTTCCTGTGCGATTGACCCCCATTGACTTGACAGTGGCCATCAAATAAATCCGGATGAAGCTTTCCGAGTTGTCTACAAGGTTCGTCAGTCCTGTTCCACAGCTGTCAAAGTGCCCTTGTTATCAACGGCCAGGGCTATTGTTATCAAACTCCACAACCCCCGCACACCTGCCTAAAAACAGTTCGTACGAACCCTCTACCTCCCCTGGCCAGTCATCTCACATCCACTTGAAACCCACGCCAGCATGAGCCACTCGACATTGATGAACGCATGTCTCATGACAGGCTCGTGTAACACTCAAACACATTCACCAACACTCCCACCTTCCCCCAGCAGACCGTTATCTGCACCACTCCCGTGAATTTTTTAAAAACTTATTTGACATATTATAATTTTCATGTATAACTCGCGCTTACCCCATGTGATTGTAATAACCTGGCGAGAATTACCGAAAACAACTGTTTGACTTTTTATGAATTCTGTGGGAATCTGGAGGGTATTCAAAGGGGTTAGTACATAATTTGGGCAGCGGGAATGTCGATGGTTAATTTTTCAACAATACTAGCAACCGCTTGGGTCTTTGGTAGTCCGCATGACACTAAAACTGACACGGTGGCACCTGGGATCATTACCATCATGCATCTTGTCCATATTTGATGGTATTGTCTTGAGGGCAAGAACCGAATTCTTTTAGGAAGCGATTCCCCCAACCGAGCTCGTCTAACTTCATAGCTCCATGACGAAATCGGGGATTTTTAATAATAAGTGGCGTGTTGTTAGCCTTCATTCTAGTGGCATCACTGAGTCGGGCCTCGGTACCACGTTTTCAAGTGTCCTGCCTTTCACCATTGTATTTTGTGATTCAGCATACAGAAGGGCATAAGCTGTCATGGTGTCCGCTGACACTTAGACGCTGAGCCACAACATCGGACAGCAAGGTGGATCACTTCAATGAGTGTTACTTGACGGTACCCACCAAATTCAAGCTTATCTAGGGATATGCTTTCTCGGTTAAGTATGTCGTTTCCTTTATATAATTGTGATTGAAGCCCGACGAATTTCACACGGTCTGACAGCATGAGTGTCGCGTCCGCTACTTCCAAAACTCACGTGACTCGACTTGCCAGCGTCTCCATTATGCGTCTTATACAGGAGGTAGGTAAAATTGTAAGTAGTTTCTAAGTCGATTTGTGCAGTTTTCTCTGTTTATCTTTTGCCTCTGATGGTTAAAGGGACGGGGGCTTCCGATGGTACATAGAGTAGCGGCTACATTGAGTAATCTGCCTGACGACCCAATTCATTGTAAATGTGTGGCTATTTTAGTTTTCTGCCTTCCTTGGCCACAACCAGGCTGCTAATTTGTATTATCCATCCTGCTGTTAACATCAGAACCAGATCCCTACCTGGCTGGCTGGACGTGATCTCTCCGCGCACACTGTATCTCCCACGGCCCGTAAGAATACACTGGGCTAACACGGGGAATCATGGTTTCCATTGCTATACGCGTTTGGATAATGAGAGCCGGACTGGGTGTTTATCCGTCCGACCATTTTCACGGTAGTTAGGGTGAGCTTTACGGCACATTTAGGCATTTTCAACCAACTTGCTCTCGATGGTTCCCTAGCCTATCCTGTTCACTTCAGTGACCCTCATTTTTGCAGATTTGTATCCTGGGCGTCCAAGGTGGCTAAGCATGCTGTGCAGGATTTTCTTTTTAGAACATGCGTTTGAAGTAACCCGGTGTTCCACCGTGATGGGGTTCCATTCTGCTTTTACCTATGGACTGGGGGGAAGATGACCGTGCGTCCTCCACTGTTTTTTCTTCTTTTTCCTACGCTTCACTCCTCCCTCCGCTTCTTCTCCCTTCTCCTTCTCCTCGACCCATTAATGCCCACTTTTTGCGCTACAAAACGCTACAACTGCTGTATGTGTTTTACACACACTGGCTGCTTCAACGCTACACAATCTATATAATCTTACCACTACAGGTGGAAGGAACTGTTTGAAGCCCGATTAACACAGAGATCAAACCAGTTGTGAAGACACTAACTCTGTGAGCTAAGCTTCCGGAGAGCAATTTGAAGCGCAGTATGATTATCGTTCACCTAAAACATTTATCTTTAGTTCCACGCCGTAATCGGTTTCTGTCTAAATCCCCAGGGCTGTGTTCAGTTATTGCTTTTACAATAGGTGATGTCCACTTTTATACACTCCAATTTAATTAAGTTCGCGGCGAAAGAGGAATGGCAGCCAACAGTCAAGTTGTACAGTTCATTTTCCTCGCAATCCCCTGGCCTTCAACGCCTCGAGTTCAAGTTTTCTTATTTCGATGTAGGGTAACTTCTCATGTCACTGTCACGGCAAGGAAGGAGGGCGCAAGCTGAAATGCACGCCTCCAGAACTGCTAGCACTTCTGGTAGCGGATGGTAAGCATAGGAAAATGCATGTGAGGGCGCGTCGACCTGAAAGCTTTATGCAGACCAGGAATTGCACATGAATTGAGCACCTGTGCTTGTATAGGCTAGCATGCACGAAGTTGCCGGTCCACTATTTTGTAAAGAAAAACCCGCGCCGAACATGAACAAGGAACAGCGATGAGGAGGAACCTCAAAGTATCTCGTTCACGTTACATACGGATCAACAGGTCTCCTTCAATTTCGGCGCTGACTGACTTGGAATAGTATTATAGTCGTTTGTCGCAATGCATATAGCCTCCAGAAACTTGACGTAACCCACAAGTCTTATTATTCTGATGGTTATAAACATAGGTGAAGCGATATATGTCCCACTGCATCAACAGGAGAGATTAGTAAAAAATATTACAAAGGTTAGGACGACGCTTGTGCTTGTCAGCAGCAAGCTTTCAAACGATGTATACTGTTTTGGGAAAAGAGCGTTAGGCCAACTAACCTTATACAACGACGCATGCTACCCCGTATGCGTTGCTATTTATTTGTGTTTTTTGTAGGCGTATCTGAGCCCATTCCGGTGCCCCCAGGTGTTTTGAGCCTCGTGCGTTGAGTGGGAGCGATTCCTGATTAACTTACTTTATCTGCTAGAATCACAGACGTGGATAACGATAGCTGAAAAATACGGTTTCTCCAGAGAAACCGAAGACTTTCATTTTGCCGCGACCATATTCTAACAGAAAGGACCATCTTTTTCCAGCAGCAGCACATTTGAGAGACCAGCGGAAGCTAGGATCATCGGATTACAGACCTGAGCAAGTACCACGCACCTCTATGTAAGATCGGTCCGATAAATACAGTCGCAGGGAGGGAGGCGGGGGAGAAGGTGAGAACATCTATGGCTTGATAAAAACGGTGATGCGCGGAAATTAGAAACGAGAGGGGAAAATGACATGATGCCTGCGTGACACTTAATCAAGTTGGTACCGATGAAGTGACGCCTCCGACTCGTTCTGCATCAACTTCCGCAACTATGGTTAGGCAAACCTTCATTTTCTGCCTACCCCACGTCGACAGCGCATGAGCATCAACCAGCCTGTTCAGAACAGAGGTGCATACGTGAAAGCATACATGTACACAAACCTTACAATTGGTGATATAGTGGACGGAAATGCGTGGACCAGTAAATATTCATACAAAAAACGGATAAAGTCAAAGACTGAACTCACCAAGGTTGACCAATGTGCAGGAGAAATCCAGTGGCATTATGGTGTATTCAAAATGTTCCAAGCGCAGCTGTTGGTGTTAAGCACTGTGGCTGAAATTAAATCCAACAATAGAGTTGTCTGGTTGGGTGCCAATTAGAGCCACTTTAGGAGGACTGGGCAGGGGCTCGAAGCAGGATTATTCAAAAAGTGCCGTCACCATTTCTTATTATACCGAGCAAACGTAGAGTGCGGTCCAATGCAGCGGTTTCTCATGAGCGGCAAAGGGGAGCACAAGACGATGGAAACGCCACAATAGCTTGCAAGGACGACACACATACAGTCGAGATAACGAGACAATTATTCATTGTCACTCGCGAATATGCAGTCAGATATACGGCAAAAGGCATCTCTTCGTCAGACAAACATGCTTACAATGGTATAGGGATGAGCTCATGTCAAAGGATAAACGTCTCTTCTGCTGGTCCAGTTCTTCTTCAACTTTCATTTGGTGCCAAATTAGGCATTCCGAGTGGATCCGGGTACCATAGAACTCTAGACCCGAACCAGTGTGTTAACTACTGAGATTACTATGACACTCGCTCGCGGCTGATTTTTCCGAAGGTGTGTTGTTATATAAGTATCACACCTCACATCGACTCCAAAACCTCAACCTTCAACAAATGAACAGGTCTAATTTTCTTTTGGTGAAAGCTCAAAAACACCTCTCCAAAAGGCGGGATTTGATAGGGACACAGGGAGCGTAAATTGCGCCACGGAAAATGCAGGTCCAATGCCCTGTGGGGCCGTTGACATATGCATAGGCAGTTGTGTCGCACCCGCAGTTTCAAACGATAGTCGTCAGACCAAATTCGTTTAACAAACCAAGTCCAACTCCAGCGGCGTCGCGAGTCATCTCATCAATCCCAGGTTTTATCACCCAAGGTCTCCCTCGTACTCTGTTAATTCCGGACGTGGTTGTTCGAGCAACGCTTACTCGACCCGTAACGTCTATCGACAGGCTGGACCCAGAATGTTTGCTTCCGTCGGCAGTTAACGTCCATAAATTCTGAGCCCGATGAACAACCGATTCGGATCCAAAAAAGGAATACGGTCGTATTGAATAGTTTCTTACTAAAATGGTACAATAAAACTAATATAACCTGAACAAAAGAAACTAACAGCAGGCCCTGGTATTGAATGCACCTAATGTTGATTTTGTTAAGGTCTGTCACATTATTTTTGAGATTGCTGTACCTTGTTCGATCAGTGTTGAAGGGTGGCCCTATCTTTCATTATTTTCCCCCAAGAGTAAACGGTAATGACTATTTTCATTTCCACATCAGCTACTGTAACCGCTTCCTTTGCTCTTATTCAGTCTGACCACTGTACACTTCTAAATGTC
>LUCH01018771.1:0-11724 GCA_013368495.1 Paragonimus heterotremus | reverse complement strand
CAGCGGAGTCAGATGAGATATTCCCGTCATGCATTCTCAAAGAAAGTGCCGAGGGTTTATTCTTTCTTAGTCGTCGCATGTGCTTAAATAAGACGTTTTTGTTCCCGTGAGCTTCGATGGCGACCTTCTGTTGTACGCGTTTGGTGTGCTCACGGATTTCCCGTCTACACCTATTTCGAACGATGTGGAACGCGCTTAGATCCTCCGGATTTACCGTAAGCTTGTGCTTCTCGAATAAAAGGGAGCAGTCATCCAGGATACGACGTAATCTATGCCGAATAGGTGGCCGATTATAGAAAGCTGACAGCTTGTGCCGTAAAAGTAATTCCGCTTTCTCAATTACGCTTCGACAAAGCGCAGTAGTTCTGGTCCACGGAACCATAATCAAGAAGTGAGGAACCCACGTAGCCCTTCAGGCCGTTAAAATTAGCCTGATTGAAGTTTCGAACTGCGGACTTTTTATTGGCTGCTGTAACCAGTAACACACAAGAACAAATATGAGCACAGTGACCGCTGTGTCTAAGTGGTGGTTTGCTGATCACTCTCTCATGAGAAAATCTCACCAAAACAATGCCGAGTCTAGACATCGACATGCTGTGTCTATGCTCTCCGCCATATCACCGCTAATAAAAAGTCGAGAATCCGCTCTCACATTCCTGGTGAGAAACTGATGACCAGTTTATCTTGGGAGCACTGAAATCGTCCATACTGAGCGGATAAGTACAGCTTTTTTACCCTAGGATGTTGTCTAAGTTCACAAGAAGTGTGTAGTCGTCGGGAACGTCGGACGAGTGAGAACAATAAGTGACCCCCGCTAGGATTTGGTGCGTCTTGGCCGCATAATGTCAGCCAAAGCCATAGAGCGTCGCATTTATCAGAGGAATGTAAGTCACCGATAGCGGTGGGTATTGGGAGATAATGTTGAGGAAAATCGCAGAACCCTCATCCTCCCCCGGGCAGAATCAGCTCGGTAAACTGAATACCCGGGGACATTCAGTTCACTGTTACTGACATCATCTATAATCCAGGTCTCATTTAAAGTAAACATGTGAGGTTGCGTTTCGTGAATTAACTGCCTGATTTTAGAAAATTCACTGAACAAACTCAAACAGTTTGTGTTCAGGCACTTAAAAGCTGCTTCTTCATTTGAATTCGCAAGGAAGCAGAGGAGAGACCGCGAAGAAGAGGTTGGGAACGAGGACCTAGAATTCAGAAGGGTGGTGGTGTTGGATTCGATCTGTACTGCCAAGTGGTTCTGATGGCTATCCTTTAAGGCTGTGAGCGCATCATCACCGTTTGTGCGTATGTCAGCATTTACTCGGGACGACTGGCCGGCATTATCCGTGACGCAACTTGCGACCATTTCTGCCTGCTGGCTGCAGGGTTTGAAGGATGGAAGGGTGCGTGATGTTATGGAGCCTGCAATAGAAATACTTTGTGAGGCACACTAATGGAGCACTTTTTGAATCTCACGTGGCGACCCAAACAGGCCCTTATCGTTCCAAATTATTGGGAGAAAGAATCTTGTGTGGGGCATTCTGGTGGGTTTTGGCTCAGGTAACTGAAAAAACGTTGAGTGCGCAGTGTTTTCAACACTTTTCCCCGTGAATGCGCTGTCGGTCGTTTAAATGACCACCAAAGAGACGGCGTCCCAGTATCCCATCACTGGTACATAAGCTTGAGTTTATACTACTAGATCAGAAACTACCAAATCAGTCCGCAGTCTTACCTTTCGGTCCGCCATAACTCTTGATTTAGTTTGGGTCCGCTGTTCGCTTCTTGCCCCCTCTTGTCGAGAACGTCGATAGACATGCCTTTCAAGTGGATGTTGGCGGATTTCAAAGCCTCTGATTTTTCCACTACTGTCTCAGGACTCAGCATGGCTGGCAAGGTTATCAAAAGGCCTGGTGATACCTTGGTTGATTTGACGTACAGCCTGCTTGGGAATACGAGATTGGTAACGCTCGGGGAGAATTAAGAAGTTAAAACCAACTTGGCTAGCTCAGTTGGAGGGGACGTTCTGGGGAAGCGGCCCAATAAAACAACCCTTCTTCCCTGAGAGCTTTTTCTTCCATATTCGCCGCTGCCTCCTCTGTATGTTGAGTTGACAGGGCAACTGCCTCTTCAGTGACCGCGATAGCAAGGAGAGCAGGCGCTATGTATTCACTTAGAGGCAGGAGTTCGAACTTCATTTCGGACAGAGTCCGTTGGTACTCCTTTGTCCCATTTTGCATGCAAGAAACATAAGGACATACAGCACTAAGAAAAGCTCCGCATTTGAATTCGCAGGTGTTTCGCGACGCTCCACTTTGTGTGGAGCGTGTGTGACTGGTCAACGACAAAGCGGCGTCTTGACTGTCGTCAAACCTGCAGATCATGAAGATGAAATCCAGAGTTGAAGAGGTGTGGTGATTGTCAGTAAACCTATTTCTCATGCCTGTTGTTTTATTACGTTGCTGACAGTAACTTGTACAATTGCGCTCGACGGAAAAATTACCTGCTTTGCCTAGTTCGGTTGTTATTACTATTGCGTCGAAGCTAGCTTAGGGGTTGAGCCAATTTAACTGCTTCATTTCTGTATTCGTGAAACCATCACAATTGGCGTCGCGGACTTCTGTAAATTTCTACGACGGATTCCTGTCAACTTGAAATTCTCAAGATTCATAATTCGTCGAGAGAAATCGAGGACTATTTCGAACGCTTCGAAATATGGTGTCTCACGGGCAAAGAGATGAAGGTGTGGAAGAAAGCCGCTCACTTCCTCACTGTAATTGGTAAAGAGGCTTACAGCTTGGTGAAAAACTTGGCATTTCCTGACTCACTGATTTATCTTCCTGACGAATCCTTGAAGAAACTGCTGCTTTCACACGTTCAACCTGTAAACTTTGAAGCAGCCGAACCAGCTAAATCTCATACGCTGGTGATAGAAAAATATCAGGATATCAGACAGTTCATTCTTGAAATTCAGACTCAAGCTGCTCGGTGTAATTACGAAGACCAGTTACATACTCAACTCCGTGACCGTTTGATTGCCGGAATAAATTTGCGTGATCTACAACAGAAGCTTCTACTGCTTCCGAATTCCACTTTCCAGTCAACTAGAACACTATGCGAACAGTACCAGGATGTCAAAGCTGCTTTGAAAGATGAACCGATGGTTTTATACAACAACAACGTGAAACGACCAGAAGGTCAGCATAGGCGGCTGTCCAAAAAGGTAAATACTGAAAATACAATTAATGACAATCATCCTGCACCTGATCCAAATACTACCAGTCATTGGAACGAGTGTAAGTCATGTGGTTGCAAGCACATTCAGTCCGTTTGTCATAAATCAAGGTCTTCTTTCAAACATTCCAGTTGTGACGTTGATAACTTGAATTGTGACTTTCAATCCATTGTTCTAACTGCGATTTCTACGAATTCTGTTCATTCTACGCACTATATAACACAGTCGTTTACTCTTAACGGTGGTCCCCAACATTCCTTCATCGTAGACACCGGTAGTGTTAAATCTTTCATTTCTGTCGCTTGCGTGAAGCGGCTGGAACCTGCCGTTATCTTGAGACCTGCCAACATGTATGTTGAGGGTATTACTGGACATGCTTCACCTATTCTTGGCGGATGTGAATTTTCACCCACAGATGTGCAGTCCGCAACTTATTCATGTTTATTTTTTGTTATTAATTCTCGTCCATCCTATCGGTCTTAAATGTATGAAGATTTTGGAGCTCTCTCTTATATTGTCTGTTAAATCTTCCGGAACTGAATGTTTCGTTTCTGAGTATGTTTCTGATTTGCAGTCAGTTACTGAAAGAGTATCTACAATCGGCCCGGCGCAGGCAAGAATTCCTGAACGTGTGAAAAAGAAGCAACGTCGTACCTACTGCCCAGACTTTCATTTGAACTGCGGAGGATGTGGTGATTGTCAGTAAACCTATTTTTCATGACTGTTGTTTTATTACACTGCTGACAATAACTTGTACGATTGCGCTCGACGGAAAAATTACCTGCTTTGCCTAGTTC
This sequence comes from Paragonimus heterotremus, assembly GCA_013368495.1. Lineage (NCBI taxonomy): Eukaryota > Metazoa > Platyhelminthes > Trematoda > Plagiorchiida > Troglotrematidae > Paragonimus > Paragonimus heterotremus. Next base: position 7,698 of record LUCH01018771.1, on the reverse strand, counting down.
GGTTGTTATTACTATTGCGTCGAAGCTAGCTCTGAGGTTGAGCTAATTCAACTACTTCATTTCTGTATTCATGGAACCATCACAAGAGGCTAGCTGCTGGTGTTCGTTGAGGCCGACGCATTTGAAGTGATACCACTTCCGGCACTTGTAACACTTCGTACCGTTTTTTGCGGACATTTTGCGTCCATAGCGGCCACAAATGCTCGCTGCCTCAGTCGGTTGATTCTCAACACTGCTAGACCTAACGCGGATAACTGACGATAGAAACGAGCAGTACGCAATACATAACAGATACGCGGTAACCAAAATATTTCAACGAATAGGTATATTATGCGGGATCAAAGGAAGGTAATCGTACGCATTTCTGTGCACAGGGCACCAATAAATCACAAGTAGATGGTAGAAAGTTTTCATTAAAAGACGTTGGTTGACAATTGTTTTCCAGAAAAGTTCGCCGATATCCACGATAAGGATGAACAGGGACTGGCATGGTACAAAAAGAGAGAAACTCCTGTGACTTCAACTGAAGAATGACAACCGGATAAACGGCCCTCGTTACACGCCGGCATCGGCTTTGCAACTTACCAAACCATCTGCTCAGAAGCACGTTCCATGAATCACTAGGGGATCGCCCACGATAACCATGATACGCGCTCAACCGATCAGTCCGTTTCTCACGATCTATATCAGTCGAATTGCAGTTACAACGACGTCTGCGTGATCAGAACAGATCGGCGCTTGCATCAGTGTATGGCGCAACACCTTCCTTGGTGGTTATCAACTGCGTGTAGTAAAGCGATCTGCTAACTGTAACAACCTGAAACTCTCCGGGTTTGCCGATGGCCGGTCATGTGTTAATAGGCGGTGTCGTTGTTGACTCCTTCAAATCTTTCAAGATATTGTTACACAGCCGCAGCACGAAACCGCTAACGCTTAGTGAAGCCATACTAATCGGAAGACGTCGGCCGGCTTTATGTGCAACAAGGTACCGACGCAACCAACTTCCTTCCCATGGTGTTGGTTGCGTCAATACTGTACGCCAAGCCAGAATTATGTGCATGGCTCGTTCAACTGGTGCAGCAATGTGTAGCTTGTTTAGGACTGGTCAGTTCTACATTATCGACCGGTGGAGGTAAATCGAAATGTTAACATCTCGCGGCACATATCTTCTCTCTGTTTTGGCCAAGCTTGCAATCGGAACTCGCTGCTTCGAACTGGTTCCTCTATAATGTCCTCTGCCGTTGGGAGTTGCTGTAAGTTCCAGGAGCCGTTCTGTGTTGTCTTCCTGCTGACCATCTTTCGAAGCAATGGCAGTCCGCTTGATATCAAAACATACAGAGTGACTGCGTCCAAGTGACCTGGACCTTCAGCGTTACATCCACGTATAAACCGCTAAAGTAACTCACGACAAGTGTAGTTTTAGAGGGCCTGAGATAGGAAGGCCACGATTGGCCCCCTGATAATTTCGGATATTCACAGCGCTGTTACCGTCTCAGACACGCAACAAGAAATTACCAACGCATGCCATGGAGCTCGTTTGTTAAGTTGTCATAGTTGCTTTCATCAGCAAAAGAGGGGAGTTAGTGGTAATATAGTTTCATAACAATATGCAAGGGTAAAACAGACAGCCGCACTCAATTGATATATTGGGGTGGTTTCACTCACCATTTCGTTTACAGTTTCACTCAGTATGCGGCGACCGCCAATGGAACTGACACAATCTACGGAAAGGACCACAAAAGCCTATAACTATATGCGCATCCTCATCTACCTGACTTACGATCTCTTTGACTTATTTAGCTACGGAGGTCTTTATTTTTTCGTCCACAATCCCGCTTATCCCCCTTAGGATGCCCCGGGATACGTGGGTCGAGTTGGGCTCCTCCTGACCAATTCTCTTCCCCAGTTGCGTCGATGACCCGGACGACGAGAAGAAGAGCTCGTTGGTTACCGCGGTCATAGCCATGTGGCATAAATAATAACAATGCTTCTTGACTAATGGATCGTCCCTGTTCTGGCTGTATGAAAATACTTGAAACACTGGCGCAAACTGGCTGTCTCCTCCATCCCTGCGAGTGGACATCTCGCTTCCGCAAGTGAGGGTGGTCTCAGGAGTGCAGTTACCGTTTATGTGGTTGGCTCTTGAGAGAAGGAGCAAGAGAGAGGACGAAAGAGGAGAGCAATGAATTGAGAAGGACTTTAGGGGTCCATGGGTGATGATTGGTAATTAGGAGCCAGCGGTAATTTTAACCCTCACGGTGGCTAGTACAGTGTCTTTGATAAGCAGCTCGTTCCACTTAGGTGCCCTTTCGTTCGGGTTGCTCACGATCGGTACACAGTTGCATGCAATACCCAGTCCTTTCTTTTAGGTCAAGATTCGTGCTTACTCACGTTGCCTCAATTCCTCATTCGGCGCGAGGGTAGGGCCATACGAATAGCTTGGTTTGCTATTGTCATCAAAGCCGGAGGAAATTGGCGCATAAAGTTCACAAAATCTGCTTGACCAATAACTTTTTCGTTGCGCTTGCACACTGTATATTCCGTGTAAACCCGGAGGAGTGAGATTGGGAGACGGTAAAGTGGAGGTCTTCGAAGTCCGGCTCATCAGCGATATTATGAACTTGAAACTATAACCTCTGCCAAAAAGAAAGTTCGAACTAAATTTTGCGAGCTATGTTCGTTGAGAATAGCATGGGTGAAATGTGAGACCAGATGTAGCTCAATACAGGACTAAACAAAACTCGCACTTCAGTGAGAAGAAAAGAAAAAGATGTTTCAGGATTGCACGAAAAACAAATGACATTCATAATATGATGTAACAAAGTCGAAGAAAGGTCAGGTAGAAAATCCTCTTCACTCGGGTTAATGAAACCAGATGACTTTACAAACGTAAGTGGTTGACAGTCGATACGAGGTATAAAGGAGATAACCGAAACAACATAAGTGGGCTTAATGTGGTCATTTTGCTGTCGTCCACGATGCATCATGAGTACAATGATGACTGAATACCCCAAGACGGTCGGCGCATTCGCCGTCACACTCGTTTCAGAGCCATAAAATCACATAACCAGAATCTATGACATGTTTTTATCCCTTACCAAACGCTACAAATCAAATACTCACAACTGTTCACCTTTGAACCCTCAAAAGTCAGTCTGGATAGTGTTTCTCTAGAAAGTCCACTTATGAACATATTCCGCCTAAAATCTGTGTTCCATCGTAAGTGGATAGCACTATTGTAGCTTCCGATTGCTGGAATTTTGCTAGCGCGTTGTCAGCTGTTTGTACTGCAGCTTCTACAGAACTTTCTTGTCGGTTTTCCCACTTTTTTGCTGCAGTAAACCAGGCAGAATTTTTGCTTTTCTCCGGCAGACTGCTCTGTACCATGTTGTCATGCTCAAGCACCGTTATTTCTATGGGGATTCAGCCGATCTTCCATACACGTTTTCTAAAATGTTCGGACGCAGCGCATCTCACTCCTCCCGAGCACTCATAATGCGGTTGGGGTCAACCTCTTTCAGCAAATTAACATTCGAATAGCACTGGGCGCGGTGGCAATCCAGGATGTCTGTGATGGTGAGGATTTTAGAGGTGGGTGCTACGCCTTCGTCCATTGAAGTTTAAGAGAGAAAATGTCTTGTTTTTACTAAGGTAGTTATAAATAATCAATGCCACGACTGCGGAATTCACGGTCGCTCACTGTGTTTAATTTATGCTGGCTGTGCTGTGTGGTCTGAAACAGGCCTCTCGTTCTCCGCTGATGTGTACGATTGGCGTGCGGCACTGAAACCTCGGCTGTTCTGCAAACAGCCACCCACGTAGTTATCAGGTTATATACTTTGCTGCTACTTCTGGAGAGCACCTGTTAAAACTGTAACCAAATATAAAAAGTGTGGGTCAGGGACTGCTGCGAAACTCTATTTCACGCTTGTTAAGCCGTCGGATTCACGAGTGGCTGATCCGTAAGACTGCACCTTTGCCTTCATACCAAAATGTAGTCCTCAACTGAGGAACTTGTGTAAACATCCAAAATTATCCAGCACCAACCGTAGTGCTTCAAGGTTCACGGAAGCAAACGCTCAGGTGAAATATGGGAGGAGGTCGAAAACGGTTGGTCGAGTTTGAACCATCTTCCCTGCATCTGTCGAGCGGCGAACATCGTGTCGACCGTGCTATCACTCGCCCGGAATCTGTACCATTTGTCCGCATTATGCATCTTCGACGTTAAGTCGCATGGACAAAATTCACATCAGTACCTTTCCAGTGAAGCTCAGCAGACTAGTTTCTCGATGGTTGTCAACACCTTCCTTACTCTCCTTCATCTAATCAGCGGCAGGATCTGAGAATGTTTGAATTCCTGCTGGACCGTCTCCCACCCTGCAATACAATGAACAAAGCAGAACAAGGCATGTTCGTGAACTGAGCCACTATGACTCAAACTTTTCCTTGGAAGCCCACTTCCACCTGCAGCATTCCAAATTCGCAGTTGACCAGTATCTATCCACACATAGGCTCATTCTGAGTAAGTAGCAAACCAAACCTTGGTATCTTCTCCAGACATGCCATTTGCGGTCTACCAAGCAACTGCAGTCGGTCTGTGTAGTATGTTATCAAGGCACTTACGGTAGAGTTTCTCCATACCCACCGTCTGACTGCAGGCTGCGCACTTAACGCTGTTTATGTTGTCGTTAGAGGAAAACAGATGTAGTACTTACGCACAAAATAGATTACCGGATACGGTGATCGTCTAATTAGTAGAGACAAAACGTTCTCAGTGGACTCAGACATCTTGGTGAAACTTGGATCGCTCCGTTGCTGTACCAGGATCACTTTTGAAGTAATCAAAGAATAATAGACGGCGGTTCGTAAGCTCAACCGGACCGGAGCGTCTTGTGCCAAGAGATCAGGTGTTTTCCTCGATTCACTGTCAGTCTGTTGGCTTACGTGTAACGGGGTAAATAAGTGCCATCCGTTCCAGCGAAACCGTTGAATCAATCCGAGTTGCCTGCAGACCGATCATTTGGACTGTTCTGCGTAGACTAGACTGTAGATCTGGACTAACACAATCGTGGGGAATCACAATGACTAACTTTCGGAATTGGGGTCTGCGACCTAATCGAGTGCTCTAAGTCCCCATATATGCCCCACAAGATCAAATGAAAGTGGGCTGTCTAAGGAAGTGGTCGTTGTTTTTAGTAACGCTATATACACACATAGTGGCCTTTGGTAGAGATGTGTAACGCAAGGGTTAAAAACAGTTCACGATTATGTTAAAATACTTTGAAGAGGAACCGCGGCCACCACACGTTTGTCCATTTTGTATCAGTCATTCACCATTGACAAACCTAGTGGAGAAGTAAACCGAAACAAAGAAACGAACCCAAGCACTCGGCTCAAAACCCAATCACTGAATAGCTCAGTACAAGTGTTTCCAATCCAGGTTGAGCGCGAACCAAGAGAACAGACGCGGATACCCGAATTGTACTGTTAGGTCGAATCAGTTCAACCAAGAGGTGTTCGGTTTGCGCACTGGCAACTGATACAGGTTGTTCGTAAAAATGGAACAAAATATGAAATGATGTACAACACCCTACAGAACACCACCTACAACGTCAAACGAATGGAAACGCTCGATAAATTGTAGAAATTTTGAACATAACATTTGTTGAAGACTTTACGCCATCTGACCGTTAACCAGATTGGGCGCATGGAAGGTTAGCAGGGATTTTTGTGTTGGGCTAAGGAGGTGCTGGGTTTTCGTTACATACGGGTTGGGTAGTCTGCAAGTCAGTAGACGTGGGATCGATCTCAAGAGTGGTGGGAGAACTTGATTGGAATCTGACACGAACAACGTTAGGCTTATTACTACTCAATGTGTCGTGGAATTCGTTGCTACCAACCAAAAAGAACTTGGGGAATTGTTTAAACATATGGAATGGTCAGGATTTTTGTTTTCGGAGACGGACTTCAGCTGCATTCGTTAGGACTGAAACAAAAGCACAAAAGTTCCGATTGGAGTGTATTTGTTTCTGTTTGGTATCTAACCTGGTAAACAAAGGTGGGATTTTCGCCAAGGATGGCTTCGAATACTCCACGCGAGTTACGGCGTCAAGATCAGTTTGGCCGAACTTCGATTTGTGGAAAAGTTCACCAGGGAGGCAGAATACTGCACAGTAAGCTAATTCTAAACTCCTGCAGCCGCTGCCCTCTTCAAAAGCTGATCGCATTCTCAGCATGACAGAGAGTCAGTAATCGGTCCAATGCTGGGATCCAGTTCGGCTTGTTGAGCAGCTTTCAGTTGACGACGGAAGCTTCTGACCAGACGATTTACTGCCGGATGGTGTGCAGTGGTTTTGACGTGGTCGGCTGAGTAACCGGTTGGAGTTTCTAAACACCGCCGAATGAAAAATTATGCCTCCACCATTGGCTACAGCCGTTGGAACACCGTAGTTCGACGTCCACCCCTCCATGAACGCCCCTAAAACAGTTTCGATATTCTTGTCGGGTAATTGTATTGCAACTTGCCATCTGGTCAGGCGGCCAACACATGTCAAGATATATCGCTGACCATTGGAATATGGCAACAGCCCGACTATATCAACAAGGACGTAACTGAAACATGTTTTGGGGTTGGCAAACCTGCTAAATGTATGCGGATAGGATACGTTTCATTGAAAATAGAGGCAAGATCGTGCCTGTTCTCGTGTGCCTCTACATTTGTTTGGCCACACAAGTCGATCTGATGTCAGCTTTACGGTGAAAGGAGCTGGAATGAGACATGTTGAGTAGACTGTTAACAACAGAACGTCTGATGTGTATTGACGAAAGTGGTGTAAGTTTGACTATTGCGCCTCTGCAGTTTGCCAGAGGCAGCCCTCGAAATTTGATCAAAGAAGACGGGTGACACTGGTGCAACTCCGGTGTGATCTAAGTGTCCAGAAGTATTAGTCGAATTTGGTGTTGAAAGAATGAACTGGTGGTTTGTGATATTTGAGGACAGTGAAACGCTTCTCACAAGAGTGTAAAATTGTGAAGTAGACAGCAGTTCGCGGTTGAGTTTGTTGAAGCTTCCGGGGGGAACAGCAACGGCTAGAGTTGACTGATCAGAATCTAAATTTGAAACACTTATAACCCTTCAGTAATTGGAACGGAACTTTAAAAAGACGAGCACTGGTAGATGTAGGCATTCCACGTTGACTCGTCAGTACCAAATAACTAATAACAAAATACTGTCAATCAACTTCCACCACTTTCGAAAGTATGAACAAAGCAACAGAAACAAAACACCAAACTGTGTGACCTGAATGGCATTGTGACTAGACACATCGTAGCCCAAGGTTCAAACTTTGTTGCAATCGTTCGTACAAAACAGATTTTCATCAGCCTATCGTAACGGCTTGAGCAAACTTCGGAAGCCGCAAATAGTAGTGGCGCAACCTGAAGCTGAAGACCAAGGTAGGTCCACGTTGTGGGCAGTTGACAGGATGTGTCACCGGATCGAGGTAGCTGGCGGCTTACGATTCTCTGTGACTACAGAGAACTGTGGAAACGACGAATTCTCCGTTCATCTGATCCTATATTTCTCATGTGAATGTGAAAAGAAACAAACCAATAAATCATGATAGGGTGCGCATGTTTTACACAGTAGGTTAAGTCGAAATACGTAAATGGGAAATGTTTTTCGATAAACACTCAAGA